>SCLD01092428.1:0-69362 GCA_004367895.1 Oikopleura longicauda | reverse complement strand
GATTATATTAATATAATTTATTTTAATAAAATTTTGGCAGTGGTTTATTCTTGTCTTTGAATTGCTGTAGAGTAGCTGCTTCACGTGATCCAGATTCCGGACTGTACAAAAGTTAATTTACTGCTGATGCCATCAACAAATAAGCTACATTGTTCAACAATACAGTGTGATGGGTCTTCCAATGGTCATCTGGCCCGAGTTCCATATGGGCAGTATAGAGACGACGCCAACAATCGGGAAGGCCCACCCCACTTTATTACAAAACGACGGTAAATAAGTTATTTTAAATAACTGAACCTTTGTTTGAAAAACGTGAATGATAATTCCATTTCTTTTGCCATGAAAAAAGAATCGTAATCCCCCAAATAATCATTATTACAAAAAATTTGGGGTGGAAGAATTGGAGGATTTGCCATCTCAGGGGGCATTCGCTTTTGTAATTCTTCCTTGGCCAATGGATGTGTTGCCAAGTCTACTTCGGTAAAACCAATCTAGAAAATTTGCTCATATTTTTTTTTAAATCGTATGATATGAGTCATATCTAAGCCTGTAAAATTGTATGGCTTGACGACATATACCTTGTTGTGTGACAATGCTTGTCTGGGCCACCTTCATAGAAAGCGAAGATATCTAAAACTAATAAAATTGTCTAAGCACGGTTAAGTTGACAGTTAAAATTGATTAATCATTTCATCCCGGTTTTATCGCCGGTTTCCAAGACTTCTCTAAGAATTAAAATAAGACCAAAAACTACACAATTAATTTCTGAAACTGTTAACGACTGTTAAAGCCTGTTCAATAACTTTTGTTGAATGCGCTTTATCAAATTCACGTTTTATAAAGGGTCATTTTGAAAAAGTAATTTCTTATGAAAAATATAAATTCACACTCTTAACTAGACTTATGTAGAATGTAGTACATACAAGTCATTGCGAGTGTGGTACATTTTGTCTACTACGAGTGAGGTTTCTATTGTGTCCTTCTATTACTTTATTATTCCCGATTTTATCCTGCCTATCGTTGATTCCATATCATGTTTAGAGTTATATGCTTGATATATATATGTATGCTATATTTTGCGCATTTTAGACAAATCTTACCTTATGTGATTTTAAAAAATCTCTAACCAATCCACATTTCTTCCAAACAGCTTTATTTATAATTGATTTTAGGACATATATCGTACCCTAATCATAGTTACCTAAAGTTGCGGGTTTTTCAAAATAAACCAACTTCAAATCCTAGGGGATCAACAATCAATTATCTGCAATGATGAGGTGCAAACGATCAAGTATCACTCGAGAAAAAATCGTTTTTTACTAACAATCATTTCTGTATAACCTGTACATCCCCAATAAAGGTTAAAATTCACGAAAAAATATATGTATGCTATATTTTGCGCATTTTAGACAAATCTTACCTTATGTGATTTTAAAAAATCTCTAACCAATCCACATTTCTTCCAAACAGCTTTATTCCACATTTCTTCCAAACAGCTTTATTAGCTGAATACGATGAAGTGAAAAGAATAAGCTTATTCTCTAAGTTCATCACTTTTTATTTTTTTTTAGTATTTTGGCTCTTTCTTTCAGAGTTTAATTGAAAAAGAAAAAGAAGAAAGTGATATAATGACCAAGATGCGATAACTCCTATGCTACTTGTCAATTCTGTGCCCTATTCTACCCTGGTGTGTCATCGTTCAGTTGTTTTTTCTTGCATATTCAGATCTGTAAAAAATTACCCCATATATTGAAAATTTTCGTTTTAAACTTTGTATTCCATAATCCGTATCAGTAATGTTAGGCATTTATTTATTAAAGTAAAAAGAATACTAAAATTATTAATAACGATGGAAGAACAATCGTTGTGGAAGAGAAAACAAGTGGTTCTGCATTACATCGTGGATAAGCACAACAGTCAGTGCAATATTCAAACGTTCTGTTGCCATCTGTGGAACTGTATTGAGCAAAGCAGCTCTAAAAATGTGTTATAGTTCTAAAATCGAGAAAAAGGAACATTTTTACTAAATTGACTCAATTTTAACAAAAGTCGATAATTCATTTCATACTTTTGAGCAGGGTTTAGAGCAACCACGTTGATAAAGATGGGTTCCATCGTCATGTTTGAAATAGGTTGTCTAAAAAAAATATTTTTTTGTATGACTGCGGTCGAACGTCTTACTGAACAATGCATTCCTGGTGCACAAGTTTCAACATTTGAATCACTAGTTTGGTTGGCAGCACATGTCGCTTCATCATCTTCATATGTGCACACATAACATTCTGAGACTCAGTTGATCCCGGGTGTGGGGTTTTTTTAAAGATTACTATTCATTGGTTTTTAGTACTTACCTATCTCAGGTTCCGGTTCGCCTTCCGGTTCTGGTTCTGGTTCAGAGTCTTCTTCCAGGTCCTCTTCAACCTGCCCGGCTACCCCAATGAAATAAATTGAATACAAAATCAGTACTAAAAAAGGTAGCTTCATTTCTGATAATTTCTTGACCAAAAAAGCTTAAGTTGGAACTTTGTTTAAAATTTTTGAATGTATTCTTTTAGGATGATATATTTGAAGTATGTTGAGTATCATTAAGTCAATCCAAGAAAGAGACTTGTCGCCTGAAACATCTTTAAACGAATTTCATAAAATGAGACTTAATGAGATACTTGCTTCAAAGCAAAATCCATTTGAAGAGCCACCTTTGTGTTTGTCAATAACAAGGGAATTTCTAAGGATTTTCAATTATGTCAACAGTATACCGTATATATAGTACTTTCATATGATTTTGCACGTAAAGTGGTTCACTCTAATGTGTTCAATTTCAAGTTCGTGTGTTCCACTTTAATGTGTGACCCCTAATAATACTTATGATAAACTGTTAAACTTTGAATTCGAAGTGAACTAACTCAGTCTAGCTTCAAGTTGGAGCAACCAGTTGCGGATTCACCAATTCTAGATTCCTAAAAAAATTTTGAGGCCCACAATTCTCAAATTCATAATTTTCGAAATAAATGACCGAGAATGGGTTCGAAATCAAGCAAACTGGATGGCGAACCAAGAATAAGACAAAGTGTATTGAACAATGTCAAAGGTCATATTGCCGCGAATAAGGATCATTTTAACTCGTTGGTCGTGCTAGAGCGCCAGGACCGATTTTCGTCCATATGTTGAAAATCTTAGTCAGTTTGGTGGAAAGCTGCGTAATAAACTGTCAACAATGCGAAAAACAAAGAAATTCACAGCACCTGACGAAGGAGATGATTCTACACAAATGACACTTGATCGGAAATTAAAATTAGATCACGTTTGACACATGTCACGTTATCTGTATAACCGTGTCAAACACCGGTACGTTTTTTGAATCGGTAAAAGACGACATACCAATATTTGTCAAAGGATGCCACGAATATCCGACATTTGAAGGAAAATACGAATATATAAAAGATCTAGAGTCAAATGAATTCTTTTATAAGCATGAAAAACGAAAACTCTATCTTTACAGAGCCAGAAACGGATCTTGGTTCTTCTCAAAAAATCTATGGTCTACAAAGTGAGTCCAGTCGGTCCAAATTATATTATTATCCATCGGTTGCATAAATTTTAATTTATCCATTTATTGATTTTCATTTTGCTCACCCCGTCATAAGTTATGACTCATAAAGTTCTAAAATTACTGAAGGATCAGTGACGGTCTCACTCCTAAACGGTCATTCAATAAGCACCAACTTGAAAACCAGTTCAAATCAGTTCGAACTCAAATCGGTTAATAACTTGATATTTAAAGGTCATGAATATAAATTACTGAATGTGGGTGTAAATCAAAATCATTTCGTCTAAATATCTTTTGAACTCATTCCTTAATTACAGCTTAGTCTGACGTAAAGTCATTGTCTGAAAATTACCTTCAAGGTCAAATGTCTTAATCAGGGGTTTTTATGTTTGTCAAATGGAATTAAAATCAGAGAATGGAAGAGATTAAATTTTTGTATCATAATAAGAGTACAAATAAGTCTCAAGGTCAAAGAGGAGAATTGGGCAAACTCTGAAAGTTCAGCTAAACTCATATTCATCAACTAACCCATTTTCTTTTGTTAGTTGCGGTTTTCACTTTCCTGACAGTCCGCTCGATTCAGCATCTAAAAAAATAGACTATAGGTGTCACAAATTAGATTTACCCACCCGGTCTTGAACTTACAGCAGTTACAATGTAAGTCTTACACACATTAAAGTGACTCGCGTTTATATACATAATTTATGTTTTGTTTGTTCTCAATGTGGGAAACAAAATAGAGAAGTGTAAACAGGTGAAAGTGCGGGACAATGCCATTAAATAGCAGGTACAAACTGAACTTTAGTTTCATGGTTATTTAAGTATCCCGTTCGCGTTCAGCGGGATCTTGAAACAGTCTCGATTCTCATGATCAAGCTGACCTTGAATTAAGATGAATTCCATGCGAACATGTTCAACTTAATTTAGGCCGAAATGACCTCGTCGTGACCATATAATGACAATGGATTGACATAACTAGAGTAAATTAGATGTTAAATTATCATGTGCTATTCGGTCTTTATAGAACTGTCAAGACATGGCATGCGTCTTCTTTTTTAAATAGATATTTACGGTTTTTTTTATCTGGATAACTATTTTGTATCCGTATCTGACCATTTACTCTGTCCAAATTTAATTTTGCGACCCTGTAATTAATACTAAAATATGCCGAATAATACTGCAAACATTTTGACATTTCAATCATAAATAATTTCCAAAGTGCTGATACAGTTTTTGTGTTCTAGTTTTTTTCAGTGTATTATGCTAAGAGATAATCTAGAGATAAGAATAAACGAAGTCATGTTTAAATCATGTGTCGCATGTCGTAAGAGAACATAATCGAGACAAAAGAGACTTCAAATAAAAAAACGAAACTGATAAAAAAGTAGAAAAAAACTACAAGACTGACAGAAGGTAATTTTTCAGAAATAAATTTTTAAATTACGAATTATTTTCTTTACCATATTCTTGATACATATGTGGGTCAAAAAATAAAAGTTCGATACGAATGGCCCATTCGGAATGGGATAACAATTTCAACCCAGAGGATATGGTCATTTTTTGGCACATAACAGCTCACATCGCTTAAAATTTTAGAAACTAAAGTACTATAAGTTTTATACCATCTATCAAAATAATCGGAATACCATGTAGCGTTTGTTGGGCGTTCGGATAATTTATTTCTATCCGAGCTGTTCAATCTAGCTGTTCAGAAGCTGAATTTGGAAGCTACCAGTATCTCGACATCGCATTCCTAGACTGAATTGAAAGTGAAGTAATTCAAGTGGTATTATCGAGCCTTTTCTTGGGGTTTCATTCAATTCAAAAGCCCAACCAGAAATAATAACCAAGATATAGATTTTGGTTAAAGAGAAAAGCGATCATTTTGGAGAAAACCGAATACTAATATTCATACTTCAGAGCGATTTACTGGACAAAAGAAGATATTCCAGGTCCTACATTTCCAGCTAAATGGTTTCACTATAAACACAAAAAAGGAACCGGTACTTTGGACTAAATTGTCACATTTTGCTCACTTTTCAATTACAGTGGTCGATGAAACTTTGTCGCTTTTTAGTATGCCTCAAATTCGTTAAATACGACAAAGTTTGAACGGCCAAGTTGAGCGTGTTTTTTCGATATTTTTCGAAATTTTCGATTTTTTCTAGAAATTTCGAGAAGCTCTTTTTGTTTCTCATCCAACAGTCGTTGCTTCTAATTCCCTCTCGGCTAGTGTAATGCATTATTTAACCAACGGGTGCCAAATGTCGTTTGAAACGACACTTTTTACTTGCACTGGACATTCCGTGACCAAACAAAAATTTCGCGGAAAATAGAAAAATACGACAAAGTTTGGGGTGACAAAGTTTCATCGACCACAGTACTATAACACAGTCATGATACATAGTCTTCAATTAATATACCAAACCCATATAGCCTAGGTGATATGATATCGGCTATATAATATTATTTATATAGCGCGCTATAGCGTCCTATCGAAGTCCGTGAGCTACTGACCGCCCGACTAAAAATACTCGATCAAACGGTTCCTGTAATGGTTTGAGTATCTTCGATTGATTGAATAACAGATTTCACTGATAGAGTTTTGCTTATTGGAACTGTTTCATTTATGCTGGAATTTATGTCGCCAGATTCTGACATTTCTGAAGGTTTCTCTACGTCCATTATTTATATTACAAGTTTTAATTTAAAACTATTCAACTTGACTATAAAATATCACAGAACTTTTTATTTTTCTTTAACCGCCTTGGGCCAATTAAAGTACTGAACGCGTTTGTTCCCGTCTCCAACCAACGCTCGTCTACTCAGCCCTTTTTCATTTGCCAATCCAGAATCGATGACTCATCTCCGTAATTACGCTTATCAGAAATATTTAATGTTTAACATATTTTCAAATGAAAATTTGATGAGCTGTATATAGGAGGTTTACGGACTCGTTGTGCCTATATTTATTCGTGTTATGAATTTAATAAAGTACACCGTCGTTATATGACTATTCCTCCGTCTCACCAAATCTGCTTTATATAAACCTATATAACATAGGCTATACAATTGGTATATATATATATATGTATATATATTTGAGACTATCTCGTATTGCCCATCACATACATATTATTAATCCTTAGTCTATCAAATTGGTAGACTAAAATCTTTCGAAAACTGCGCTTATATCACAAACAGATATGTGTAAGATATACTCGGTAGAAATAACTCTCCGGTGCTAGAACATAGCGCTAGAATTTCAAGAGTTGTGATGAAATTTTTCATGCAACTCTCGGATGCAAGTCTTACGTGATTGGACTGAACTATTTCGCTAAGGTGATATAATCTTAGGATGGTCTAGATGGTATAGAAAACTTAGAGATGTCGTGACACGCTGTGACATAATATTATATCATAACGGAGGGCCTTTAAATTTCAGTTCTACTATCATTTCCAAATTGGAATAAATTAGAGGCACAAATATGGCATTTCAAAAAAGTAAGATTTTTCAACGACTTTCATGTAAATTATCGAGTGAGGCTTATCTCATATACATGCATAGGGAATGTATTTAAATTCTTATGATTTTATGTGATAAGCGTCAATTTATCGCATATTTAGCGACGAAAATAATATAGTGATTACGTAAACTGGTTATATAAATTATATAATATCCATATATATGTTTATATCTTCGCACCACAAGCGGCTCTTCCATATCATTTTTTTTCTTTGTGAGATAGTCGAAACTGTGAAAAACGATTTTGAAGGTATGAATTAAGGTTTAGCGAAAGACATTGTCCATTAACAGTGATTTATATGTAGCAGTCAGATCATATCGTCCGTTAGGAATTATGAAACAGTTTTTTCTTGTGACGAAAAAAAAATTATATGGAACCGAACTCCACGACGACCATCGTGAAGACGCACCCCACATCACATGGTCAATATTGTCCATGTTAATTTAGATATGAGCAATTTGGTGGAAGAATACCTCAAAAGTAAACAGATTGTTGATCAAAAATCTACTGAACTAGAAGAAGTTAAGTCTGATATAGTCACAGATCCTGATGCTTGTCGAAAATCAGGGGTTCAAAATTCTATTTCCAGGAAAATTTTACTGTAAAACGTTATAAAACAATAAGCTTTTTAGTTATTACGGGGGTACAATATAAAGATAAAATTTTAAAATTCTGAAAGTCCACCTACAAGCAACGAATTTTGTTCGCATATATTTCCAATGGGATTAGTTGAAAGTGACTTTATTGTCTTTGGGCGAAAACGCTCGAATAAAAGTGAGATTGATAATTCTGCAAAAATAAGGAAAACTGAAATCACAAATTGCACACAAATGACGAATACACTGTGCACAATTTGTTATTGCCGACTTGTTCCAATTCCAAGCGATGGAATGAGTAACGTCCACTCAACTGAAATTCAAATCAAATCACTTAGGTAAGGTGGTATGTAAAACCCCTGACGGAAATTAATATCATTACTTGCTCACATAAGAGGGAAAGCGGAGGACGACTCTCCGAATAACCAGTATAGAGGGCGCCATTCAGATAATCATGATATTAATTCCCGTTAAGGGTGATATTTTATAAGCTAGACTGGTTAGAGTTCAGAGTCAAATTCGGAAAGGGCTTGAGTCATATCGATAATTTAGTTGCCAACATTCTTTTCATCAAAAATGTATCAAGCGTTGGTTAGAAATTGAAGATACGTGTCCTGTCTGTCGAAAAATGATGCAAATAACGATAGAATCAACAACTTGAGGAACAAAATCGGCCTGTATTTTATTTAATCAGTCTAGTTATAGAAGTACGTTTCGATTACAACTATTAAATGAAGTAAATGTCGCTCTGGAATCTCGGTCTTATAGGCATGCCCAGCGGCATCAATTTTCTTTGTCAGACGAGTGATGAAGCCGACAATCTCACCCCGACATAAAAACCGATTTCTAGTTTATCAAACAGTTCAATTTGTTCGTTAAACCGAATTCTGATAATAACTGTGGCTTAAACTGCAGACATATTTATTTCTAATACAACAACACAAACAAAAAAATACACTCTTAACTAATATCGCTTTCAAAACGACGATTTTAAATCGAAATTGAAATATAGCAATATTAATGATATTCATTTTAAGCACATAATTAATGAAAATATGAGCGAAATTTGAACCAGGAAGTAATTTGGTCTTTAAAGTTGGTGCTGAATTCATCGTTTTGGTTTCTTCTTCGCAAGCTCCGCTCAAACTGAACTCCACCACACCGTTAGTTTACTAGCTTGAAGGAGCACCACCGCCGTCTTTCATCAACTTACACTCCATTTTCTCTTCTGCACTCAGAAAACCGATTATTAAAAAAAGAAAAAAAATCGCCAATTTTCGGCAAATTCGAGCATCGTACTTGCACTTTTTTGGATTTTCAAACTTTAAAGCACCATAAAATGGTATCAAAAGTAAAAGAGAAAAATCTCTAGAATCAATAGAAGAATTGTTTCAACATGAAGCCACCTAGAATACAGAAGAGACACAAAAAGGCTTCTGGTAAATAAAGAAAATTATTTGACAGAAAAAGGTGACTGATATTTTTAAGAGAAACAGGTGCGAAGAACATGCTGGCGCTCAATAAAATGGAAAATTGCAATTTTGTGCTGTTCCACACAATCTCGAAAAGGTACCGTATCATATCAACTGGATACTCGACTAATATTTGCATCTTTGGTATCATTTCACGCAATAGACTTTAAAAGGAAGCATAATTATGATCATCTCAAGCAGTAAGCAGTTACTATAGCACGTGCTTATATTAAATTTTAGGTGGTGGTTGCAATAATATCTTTCTTATAACATTTTTACTTTCACAAGTTTACTTATTGCATCGATTTGGTCTTCATAGAAAGGATCAGTTTGACCAACTAACAAACCAAAAACGTTCTTATCCAATTCCTCAAAATCTTCAACTAGAAAATTCCAATTTATCGGGCAAGTCCGAATTGACAAACCCTCAAAATGCTGTCCGGACTGTTATTATCAAACCTGATCGTTTATTATTTCATGAGTAAGTCGAGTGATCGTCAGATTTTAACGCTTGGAAATATATTTATGGCGTTTATTTTTACTAGTCAAGAGGAAAAATCGATTGAAATGAAAAAATCTCAAAACGCTCAAAGTTCAACAACAAAAATAACATCATCAAAAAGCTCATCTTCAACAATCGTGTCACAGACGTCACCAAAATCGACGTCACCATCATCCATTTCCGCAACCTCTGTTCAATCTAGAATGATTTCAAGCAGCAAGATATCGACTACAAGCTCAACTATCAAATCATTATCGTCAACACAAGAGGCTCAAGCGAACATGTATGATTCAATAGAATACGAATACAATGCCATTCCCATCAAGGAAACTGGGGAACAAGAAATCCCAACCGATTTAAATAGCGAGGAATTGGGTGTAAATTCAAAGAAACCCTCTTCCTATAAGGAAGATATTCCAGAAAATGTTCAAAGTGAAGAATTAGCGGAAAACGACCAAGAAGAAGAAGAATCTGAACTCGAAAATCCTGGCGATTATTATCTTAATGAAGGGGATGAAGACGAGTCAACCACCAACTCGAAGGATATTTTAGACTCACCATCATTGACTTCGATATTTTTCGATATCCCAGATCCAGGAAGCTTTCCACCAGGAACATGGCTAAAATAATTATATTATTTTGTTATTATATTATTTGAATAATAATGAATTTATTTAAATCATATGTCAAAACTGATTTTGGTTTTAGCCATGCTAACAGACCAGTGCCACGTCTTGTCGGATTCTGAAACGGAAAAGATACCTAATCCGATTTACAATTTGGATCCGAAAAAATTTTTGGTTCCATTATTGCCGTGGGGACCAGTGGAACAAATGCGTGGTTTTAGAGAAGCGCTTCTGATGGCATTATACCTTAACCGGTATGGAGCTAATCCTAAATAATCCATAATGTAATAATCCATTTTTAGAACGATATGTGTACCACCATTTTGGAAAGAGAAAAATGACTTTGGCAAGGCGATAGGTGGTGCAATACCGGCTGCAGCACGATTAGGAAATAAGTTTTAATTATATTTGTTGCATGATTTAATTGCATCTTAGTTACATAAATCGGAAAAAAGTTGCATCAGATCGTGTTGAAAAAAAAACTCAGCTGAGATTTGAATCAATTAAACCAAATGGTCGAAACATGTCCGACTGAAATGATTAAGAAGCATTGCGGCGAAATGTTCCACTCAGTCATGTTGGGACAAAATATTTGCTCGAAATATAATCGAAAAAGAATTCAAGAATTGGAACAACGGTTGAGAATGTCACCAATTTATCAAGATGTAGATTGTTCACCGTCACCAGGAGTCAGACAGACGCCTGAAAACTTTAAGGCTAGGGACTCACTAACTCTATTTTTACTAATATCTCCACCCACGCAATACGTAGGAGGCTCAAATTCTGGCCATAGAGTTTTTTTTTGATGGCGAATACGATGCATTTAAAATTTTCTCGAAATAAATCTACCAATGCACTGATGTTGGTTACCCAAGGGTGTCGAGCCCATTTGTTTTCACTTTAGAACTCCAATAAGAGTGAAAATTGGGTTCTAGGCTATTTTGACTATGCTGATTTCAAAAATCTTGTCGGCAATTAATATCGACAATTTGATCAACAATATTAATTTAGCCATGACTCATGGCCTATGAGTGAATCCTTTTGAAAGGGTAAAATGGTGAAAATACCTCTTGAGAAGACGAAAATTGATGAGCTGTATCCAGATAATACTGCCGAATGTACTTTATGGCTTTATCCATATATCAACTTTATTGATTCTGAGAAAAAGCTTTTAATACCTTTCATGCAAAAAGGATCACCAGATGAAGGCCGTTGGTTGAAGGATATCGTCAAGTATACTCCTAGACCGGGCTTTATTCATTCAATTGCTGATGCATTCATGGAAAAGGAAGGTTTTCAGAAAAAAACTTTTCTTTCAATTCATTGGAATTTTGACAAAGACTATGAAGACGCATGTTCCAAAAATCAAGGCGAAATATTTTGCAATCTTAAAACCAACGCCACTGGGGCTTATAAAGGTACAGATAACCTTATTATATTACCTTCAACAGTGACAAACAGTCCCAATATGGATATACATGTCCCAGACTTATTATAATTATTACGTAACACAGACCTCCTAGCGTAAAACTAGGGCCACCACTGAATTTTCAGACCCAAATTACCCATACAAAGTTGTTTATGACACACTTTGAGTATGCGGCCCTCTTCTCGCAATTCTGCCTAGTTATAGCGCCTATATATTATGGGCCATATTTCAGTCTCCATATAATATGGACTGTATCATCCGGTGAATATAGTTAAAATATGAATCATCTCTTTTCTAAAAATATTAATTTCAGCTTTGATACAACATGTAAAAGCTCACAATAAAAAGCAAAAATTAAATGCAATTTATTTTTCTGCTTCTCTAAAGGTCCTTAATGAAATCTCTGCGGATTTGGAAAGGGCTTGGAATGAAGAATTTGATGGTCTCATAAAAATCCTGACACGTAAAGATTTACAACCAGTTGTCGAAGAACATGGATGTATTGGAGTTCCAACCGATGACACAATTGAAACAGCTGAGATGGAGATGTGCTACCGAGCATCTACTTTTATTAGGTTACTAATCTGAAAATTATCCCAGTTATTAAATCAAAATTTGATATTTGAAATTAAATTCAGAGCTCAATACTCCATCTGGAGTCGAACAATAGATTATGAAAGACGAGCAACCCATCAGAGAACACTTTCAGACAAGCTTTTCACAGACGTTATAAAAATCTATGAAAAGTAAAATTATTTATTTGTATTTTGTAAAATAAAAATATTTAAGTCAAATTCAATCCTGTTTTATATGATATAAATTATATCATTGACTTGATCAGCACTGAGCCACCTCGTGGCAAACTATATGGCATAGCGTTCCATAATTCAGTTCTCATCACTACTGTGTGGACAAAACATTACGACAAGTTGTCTTACAACGAATTTGATTTCCGTAATATTCCATAATTTATTTTCGACGGAAGCTGTATTATTGGTTGAAGACAAGTCAATAGAATCGATATGACAGTAATAAGATCAATGCTGAAGGGGTGTCTGAGAGTGTCTGAGTGTCTTATACTGACGTACGGTAGGATGAAAGGATGATTATGAATCCGCATGTCCGTTAAACGGGACACTGTTTTAAATGAAAACGTGAATCGATAAAAAGCACGCTAGAGTGTTCACCACATATACCATATCATAGGGTCCATATGTCAAGGTGATTTAACTAACAATTTTGACGATCACTTCAATGCCGTTTCTTGGCGTTCTGTCAATTTGAAATTGTCAATGGATGACATTTATTGCGTCACTAAGCGATTTTTACTTTATGTTCATTTTATCAAGGGTTGAATTCTGAATGTTGCAACCCGTATTTGTGGCACGGGTTTCAGGCAAAAGATAAAGTCGAGTTTTTCAAATGTAGAATTCAAGTTGGAGAAATGTAGACTCGAGGTTCCATATTCTAAAACGTGATTTCTTTTAAATAAAATATCCAAGATAAATCTATTTTGAAGAAAACAAACTTCTAAGTTCAAAGTTTTATCAAAATATAAACAATCACAAATTTTATACAGTATTGATTTTTAGATATCTTCATAGAAAAATCTTATTTAACTACACCAAATGCCCCAATAACGTGTTTTAAAGTGATGCGCCTTCCGGATGGTCGTCGTCTGTATGCAGCTCCATGCGGAATTCGGGTCAAATGAGCATCGAGAAGACGCATCCCACTTTAGTTGGTCAAAACGGTCAAGGATTAGTCAGATTGTCAAATAATGTATGGACTTGAGTGCATACTATTCACTGAAAGGAGTAAGAGCTTCGAACTGTTTCATAAAAATGGACATTTAACACCTATAAATTTTATAAAAATTAACCCTTATTGGCAAACTACCTTGGATTTACCGCCGTGAAATTAAACTACTTGTAGAGACAGAGGAATTTCATGAAGCCACAGATTCGTCGACAATGGTAATTATTATCGCAACGATTTGCGCAACAATCTCAATTCGATAGATCATAAATTATGATTCATAATGCAAAATCACTTAATCGCACTCAATTCATAACTCAACTCCCTCGGTTATGGTTTTAGGCTTTACTGGATCTAAAACGACAATAGGCATACACTTTTGAGTATAGTGAGTATAAAGTGTATGCCTATTTTCGTTTTAGATCCAGTATATCATTCTGACACAGATTATGAAATCAGGTTACATGCCATTATGACGAATAATTTTCAAAAAATCTTCTAGATTGATCACTTGAAAATGCCTCAATGACGAAAAATCAAAAACTGTGACCATAATGACGAATAATAAATTTTTTTCGTCATAGTGGCATTTTGGTCATTTTGTCGATTTTTCGTCATTATGGAACCCTTCCAAAATTTTGAAAAAATTATTCGTCATAATGGCATGTAACCATGAAATCATACTGGTTCAGTATTTGTTCAGAATAAACAACTGACATAAATTCGATAACATAAAGCGTCTAAATAATCGATCGTTGATATATTTTGGCAGGCTTGAAATTAATTTCAATTTGACTTCATAAGATCATCATCATCTTCAAGTCATTCAGTTTTTTTTTCTCATCTCAGTGACCATTTCTACATTGTAGTAACCATGATGTGAATGATTTGGTCTATTTTGGATGCTGAGAATGTCAGATATTTACATCATCAAAAGTGAGTTAGAGTGAATCCTCTAAGTGGACAAGATTGTTAAGATGTCGGGTTTAGAACAAGAAGGAACTTTCTAAAAAGAGGCGGAAACAGGCTAAGTTCTTTTCGATTTGGACACTTCTCTATACCTCTCTAGGTCTCTCTTTGACGCCACCTGCCGTCTAAAATCATATCAGATCTATCCAGAGTAGTCGTTTTTTGTCTTTTGACTCTCGTCGTCCTTTCTTTTTATTGCCCGGGGGAAAGGAAAGAAATATTCAATTTAGAAAAAAAAAGAGAAAAAAGAACAAGAAATATAAAAAAAAGTTCATGATATCTAACCAAATAAAAGAATTTCAGAATTGAGAGGCACCATAACAATTAGCTGAATTTGACGGGCGGGTCGTGGTAAACTTGAAATCGCAAATGTAAGCTTTCAATAATTGATATCTATTAATCGATAATTGTATAGGATGAGTTATTTCGGTTGTAAGGACTGAAGTTTAACAACCTTATTCGAACACCAAATCCCAACCCCAACACTCCGGATTATAATTTGGTTGGTCACTCTCGAAGTGGATGTGACATATTTCAATCGATTTGCCTGGGGCTACGCACAGAAAGAGAAAACGGGGGCCAAGAAAACGAGCTGAATATTCGACAAAGTGAATAAGAGAAAAAAACTCCAATTGAAAAAGCTTTATTGTCTGATAACAGAGAAATAAAACAAGGAAATTTGTCAAAATCCATCTAAAAATTGTGTTATAATAATATACTGGATACCTTTTTTCTTTGGATACCTAGTATAATATATGGTTTTGATAAATTTAAAAAAAGAAGTTGGGCTAGATGTGTTATGGCCCAGTCGGGCCAGTTTAGAAACGAAGATTTACGCGTCCGCCCCAGACCGAACCGTCCCGGAAATGGAGAACGACAAATTCCGAATCGACCACAATTTTTACCAGATCGTGTACCTGATCTAACAAAGGATATAGCCGATGTAGTTTGTGGGCTAGATACAGATGGTGTTCTTATTGGTCTAGCCGGCATAAAATCACTTCTAGTCGTGCCCTTACTTGTATTAGGGGTCGTCATTATAAGGTTAGCTTGTGGGTGAACCGTCAAAAGACAATGATTCTGCAAAATAAGGGGGGATGAAATATTTTGTTTAGTTTGGATCAAAAAGTTCCGACATATGAAGAATTCGAAGGTTCTGGTTCAAATTCCACTATAACCAGTGATAAACCAAACTTGCGGAGGTAAATTTCGGCAAACCCTAAATCATTTTAAATAGATTTCGATCTTCACAGAAGATATATACAGTCTAACCACTGTAAATGTCACTGTATCTGTCGCTGTATAATTTATAAATCACTGTATATGCACCATTTAAATTAACACGATTTTACTATAGTTATGTGGTGTCCTTTATATCGGGTCTGACGATGGCAGTTTCAGCTGCTGTTGATTTTATTTTATTTCGTCAAAGGGATTCTTCTCGTATACTTGCATATACCTCATCATCAGGTAAACCTATAAACCTTATTCCTGGCCCATATCCCTAATCAAGCTCACATCATTATTCCAAGTTTATATCAGGCTTAGATACAAATTCTAGAAGTAGATCCCGCATTATACGGTTCCGAATTTGTATTCAACAAAATTTTGGATTTTTTACTTCCGTTGACCCTAACGAACTTCGAGAACAAGTTTTTAATTCTTTTTGAAGCTTCTTAACCTCCGCTAAAAGTTTCCTTGATATCTATGCAATTTCTGAACACCCTTGTTTTGGCATTGGTATCCCTAACCATAACTCAACCCACTGAGTTAACGAAATATCGGACAAAGATTATCGGAATTTATACTTTTTGAGGACAGTGAATCTTGATACTAACAGACAGACTAATGAATAATTAAGCTTTTACTTTTGTTGCTGACATCATCTGTATTGATTATGTGCGGACCGTGATCGGTCAAACTAAGAAAAATGAAGACGCCGAAGAATCAGACAAAAATCGGGGCCGCGTAGAACCTTATTATATTACTTGTATGACAATCACAATTTTAGGAGCAGTTCTAGCAGTGGTAAGTGCACACTGAAAACTGTTGGTTGAAATCCGGAACATTTCCGGTTATTCTAAAATCATATTTAAATATTTAATTTTTTTTTTGAATTATTAATTAAGGTCTCGATGTATGTTGGTGCAAGGATGGCCGCGCTCGAAGAAAAGAGACTTATGACTGAGCGTGGAGGTGAGCACAATTCTGACCTATGAGTCACAGTCTATGACCTTCTTCGACTCTGATCGTTTCTGACCAATCCAATCTGACCGGTCTTGACCAGTTCGACCTATGATTGAAAAATGATCTTTTACTCATTCGGTAGCTCATTTATTAAGGTCGTTTGGCTGTCCTTAAAAAGAAACGCGAGATTATTGCAATGAAAAAATTATCGAGGCTCATGCAGGATCAGCGTTTTGGGTGAGTGATACATCAACCGAATGTCATTTTCGATTTGATTGAAAGTATCGATACACTTATTCTTAGCGACCATGCGGGACAAGAGCCTGAAGGTCTACCCGTAGCATTCAACGATGACGATGGTGATGGTGGTGTTGGTGTGGGAAGTGACGGCCCAAAATCAAGGTTCAAAGGCCAGAAGGTCTAGAAGTGTATCTCTCAAGAATACTAATAATGCCCAAATGTGTCCGAATCCAGCACATCTCGTGAAAACCGTTCAAACATGTAAAAAGTCCGAATGAAGAACAACGCCTTACCACACACGTCTGTAAAAGCCGAATTCAACGAATAAAATAATCACTGTGCCATGATGATGTAACAACTTTTCAAATTAAAATGATAAATCAGCCGATGACGACAAGATGACGTCACAGTGATGTCACGTGATCGTTGAATGAATTTGTGGCTCCAGTATACGAATATCGAATCCAAATGGCCAGCACTAATGCCAACCTGTTTATCTCTGAAATAATATGACGTCATTGTTACGCAACTTCAATTTTCGATCCGAATACACACAGTTGTCCGCGGATCCCTGGTCCGTTTAGTGGAGTCCCAATCATCATATCAATTTCCACTAATATATTTGCCCAAGGGAACACTCACCACCGTCATTGAACAGCAAAAAGCAGCTGCAAGAAAATGATACTGTTATTGCCGCATGGTTGGTAATTGCCCAAGGATTCTTATTGTTATAAAACGGTCAAATCCTAGAGTCCTAATCCTTTCCTATTTAAAAAAGTATAATATTTCATCTCCATAGCGCCACCATATGGTGGTCAATGCTATTAGATGGCATATTCTACTTTTGATTTTTTTCTGTTTTGAAAACAGCTTTTTCAAATAAAGTGCAGTTATATTTATTCAAAATTCGAGTCAAATTCATGCAAAAATGTACAGAGGGGCAAAAATTTAGACAGAAATGAGAATGTTAGAAATTCCAAATTTAAGTTCCAAAATCACCTCCAACCACATTAAACTCCTTGTCGCGCGATTCGGATGTCCAGGAATAGTCAAACGACTCGATTGAGTTATCGCTCCGGTTACTGGTTAAGAATTTAAAAAATGTACTAAAGGTGGAATCAAAGATACCCAGTATTTTAAAATTATTATAAATAAGTAAGATCAAAAATCCTTGGTGTTTTGAAAAATCCATTGATGCCTTTGATTGCAGTTATAGATCTCTTCATGTTAGATTTTCTACTATCACAATGGTTCAAATGAGGTCAATCTTTACCCATGTAAGCCAACAAAATCATCAACAGAATTTCCTCATATTTCACAGGAATGCAAACTAGCTATGGGGGTTCGAATGAACTATGAATCATTAATTCTAATATAATAAGCACTATACGATTTTCTTCTCAGACGCAATTAGATACTTAATATT
This sequence comes from Oikopleura longicauda, assembly GCA_004367895.1. NCBI lineage: Eukaryota > Metazoa > Chordata > Appendicularia > Copelata > Oikopleuridae > Oikopleura > Oikopleura longicauda. Next base: position 51,083 of record SCLD01092428.1, on the reverse strand, counting down.
AAGTCGATGTTGAGAAGTGGCATTGACGATCAGGAAGTTCTTTGGAACGTCCAGAACAGGTTTTTGATTTTAAAGAATTTGAATTTTTAATTCCAACCAATCTATTTTTAATAATTCAATCCTTGAAGTCTCGTTTACATTCACTTTGGAAACTTCGCTCTCGGCCACAGACTCTGATTCTTGGCAAACTTTTCTTTGTTTAGCTCTCGCATTTTGGAACCATACCTTTAAAATATAACCGTTAAGTATACAATGGCATAATTCAACACTAATTCCTAGATTGTCGGAAATTTCGAAAAATTTTTTTACCGTCGTCTAGAGCATAAAAAAATGATGAATACTACGAAATTTCCGACAATCTAGGAATTAGTTTTGAATTAAGCCAATGAGTAAAGTATATTTAGTTGAACCCATGATGGCTGCTTAATCAGATGCTGAAGCGGCCATGAGTCATGGGGCATAACCTGACACCGAGTAAAAACTAATCACCTGTAGAACCCTTTTTGCAAGGCCCGTTTGATTTGAAAGTTTTTTCAAGTCGTTCGAATCAGGATTTGGTTTTTCAGAAAAAGCTTGTTTCATCAGTTGAATTTGAAAATGTTTAAATGATGTCCTTAACATTGGTGTTAACTCCGTCAGAAATTGTTCGAAAGATTTGATCACTTTACCAATAGTTAAGTTGGCTTACCTTACTCTTTTGGTTTTACGTTGATCAAAATCTTTTACTCCAAGTTGAGCTTGAAACTCGTCCAGTCGGGTCACATGATTATATTGGTGATAATCAATATTGTAAACCTAAAAAGTCGTTCTGCAATGATCCAAATTTAGGATTTAACTAACCTTGGTTTCAATTGGGGTCCACGTTTGGATGGGATTGTCATGTTTCATACAAATAAGAAGTCCGTTTTGTGTTCGATATGAATCTCCAGTCAATATTGGTTGATGACAATATGAGCATTGAAAACATGCAAAATGAAACTTAAATTATGTTACGATATCTAATATATTCGAAGCGAGTTCGTTCATGTTATTATAAATAGTTCATTTGTCCTCTAACTCGTGTCATTCTACCGTGATTAATAAATCAGTACTGTAGTTAACAAACCTGTACGGTAATACACTGTTCTGCTTAAAATCGTGACACTGAGTATCCACTGACCATTGGTACTACAGGATTTTACTCCCCATGGGTTTCGGACGACTTACGTCGTAGAGCAAACAAACCTACTTTCCATGATTCAAAACTTACCAGTTATACCTCATTCGATAGAAGAGGGATGGATACTATGAACGTTGGAAAGGACTTAGTGATCCGCCATCACCCACGCATGGGCAAACCTACGCAAAGTTTCCAAAATGTATTAAAACCGAGTTTACACTTATTTGCACAATGGTTTGAAAACCCATATAGGTATCACAATGTGCAGAATTAAATTGTCTTATATTTGTCTTAACCCATTTTAGCAAAAATATTAGGCAAAAAATTAGACAAAATTATATCTAGTGTAAAAGTTTCGATCGTAATTGACTTATTTTGAGCTATATTTACGCCCCTCAAAAAAGTCCTCATTTTGAAAAAAGACGAATTTCGACAATGTCTCAAATATCGATGTTTCCTAAACATCGGGATTTCTTGAAATTTACATATGCCATTCCCGATTTTAAGAAAAACAGTATATACATGTATCGTCACGAATAACTCACTTTTCTATCGAACACAGTTTGAATGAGTTCACCAGGTTTGATATATTTCTGACAATAGCCGCACGTATAATTCATACACACATGATTTTCTTAAAATATAACTTTATGTATAGGGGGGATTAGGTGCTACTGTACTTTAGAATATAAAGGGGACCAGGTCAAACCGTACGAAAATTTTCAAAGTGGACTAAGTGAAACTGTACGAAAAAAAGTAAAGGGGACTAGCTGAAACCGTACGAAATTTTTAAGCGGCCAAAGTTTTTATGCGGTCACGCCCACGTAGATTAACCTACGATCATGATATGCATACCAAAATGATTAGTGGGTAATTCTCTTTCGAACAAGCAAATCAAAAAATTTAGTACCTAGGGCCTAGGTGCTAGGAGGCGTTCGAAAATGTTTTTTGAGGATACGGTTTCTTAGTCCCCTTTACTATTTTTTGTACAGTTTCACCTAGTCCCATTTAGAAATTTTCGCACAGTTTCACCTGGTCCCCTTAATATAAAAAAATACAGTATCACCTAGTTCCCACTATAGTCAATCAATGATTAATAACCATTTTATTTGCCGTATGTTACATACAGTATGAACTTACCAGGAGTGCAAAACATCCTACAGTAATCGTATTTGCAATACAGATTCCCATTACGAACGAAACACGATTCAGAGACTGAAAATAGAATTATCAATTGATCATCCTCTGTTTTGATTTTAAGAATATAAGGTTTTTTTCAGTATGGTAAGCTTTTTTTTACAGAGAAGGTTTATCTTATTGAATCAGTTATGAATCTAAGTTGGTTTACCATAATGTAGTAACGGACCATCTGATAACAAGTTCCAATTATGGAGGTGATAAATAACGATTTACCCTAACCCAATTTTTACCCTAACCTCAATTGCAACCTAACCCTAATTTTACCCTAACCCAAATTTGGTGCTAATTGGTGTCGAACTTAATAATTTCATATGTACCGAAGTTCTATTATGATGCCGAAATAAAACTGGCGCCGAAATTAATCCGTGCCGAACTTCATTAAATTTTGAGAATTTGGTGGCGAAGTTCTTGTGCCGAAGTTCAGTCGTGTCGAAGTTCATTTACCCCAATAGAAATCATAGAAGTCATCCTCAATTCTCATTTTTTTTTTACTTTCAAATTTGAAGCCCCTGAACCCCCTGAAATGTACTTACGTGGATCATCAAGCTGTTTTGAACAGTTGAAACATTTTGAACATTCAGTATGATAAAATTGCTCTCCTATTTTCAAACATGGAGACAAAATTTCCAAATGACAAAAAGTGCAATATTTGATCATTTTTATTTTCTCGAAAATTAAATTGTATTATTTTATTCAGAGTTCTTTGAGTTGATTTGACGCTTTTGGCAGTAGGGAAAATATTGATGCCACCAGTTGCATCCCGTAAATATATAAAGATGAATATTAAATGTGAATCCCTTTTTGATGCTTGGAAATGTTAATTAAGCCTCTATGGGATACCGATTTCACAAAATGGAACCATTTTAATACTTCCTGAGCCATCTGTACTTATCGATTTTACAAAAAAGTATCCAAACTCCTTTGAAATATACTATTTTAAGAATAGTAAAAATATTTATTTTGCATATATCAGAGTTCAGCGGAAAAGGGTTCATCATGAACATGTCCAGGGACACTGGCGCGGACAAGAACAAATTTCCGTGTTTCATCATAAATGTATTTTAAATATGATTCTACCTTCAAAGTCGCTGATATTCATTGTTTGATTTGCCTTACATTTCAATATCACTTGATCCCTTTAATGTTAAATAAATTTTAAAATAGGGTGAATGCCAATTTTCATTACAAACCCAGTAGCGGGTTTAGTTTCCTATATGTTAATATATTTTTGGCATATAATATGTGGCATATTACCTTTTCTTAAGTAATTTTGTAATCTCTGAATGTTTTAAGTTAGAAATGACAATTTCATTTATTGTTTTTATTTGCATTCCAATTTTCAAACCAGTTTCGACATTACAAACACTTGAAATTGTGTGTTCAAAAGAGACGGGCTCGGTCAATGGCTCACTTACGGTGATTTTTAACGAAGGGTTAAAAAAGTAAATTAGCGAGAATTGTGGTATATGATGATCATATTCTGAATTAATAAAAATTTTCATTTGAAAATCTTCCTTATTTCATTTTTTAATCGCCTGAAGGGTATTTTTTTCGTTTTCACCGAGAACCCAAGAGAGCCGCTAATTCTCCAAATAACAAAGAACCGAATCCCATCGCAATATATCTTTATAAGAATCATTAAGTTTTTCAAATCACTTTACTTTCTAAAATTCTGGCGATCCCATACCTGACTATCTCGAAATGGATGAATTGGATCTAAATTCTCTGGCACAAATGTGACTGTAACTTTTTTGCATCTATCAAATAAAGCTCGAATGCTGTCATTTATCGAACGTGACTGGGATAAATCCAATTTGATTGTTTTTTGGCCTTCCAATAACACAATTTTGTCATTTATGTTTATTCCGAATGTGTTTGATTTGGCTACTATAAAACCTTCTCGTTGGAAACTATATTTTACTATCTGGTATCAGTTCTTTTTAATTTGAATATGCCCCATATTATATCATATAATTTATATGGGCTCCGATGGCCTCCGAAAACATCTAGGCTAAATGCCGCTCTCAGCCAATAAAATCAAATTATTTTAACTTTTTAGCAATTGTCAAAGAACTGATCCAAAGTATTTTTTGCAGACGTAGTAAATTTTACTTCTCTCGTGAAAAAATTCATCTTTGTATTTCTACTAAAAGTGTGAACTCACGAAATGTATGTTTCTTGTATATGGTCTTTAAATTAAACAAATTAATTTCAATTTTAGCCCATGGACTGATTCATGGCCGATGATGACCGATTCATCATGCAAGTGTTTCGTTAAACAAATTGAGAACTGAATTTTAGGACCATAATAATTTACATCATATAGACTATATGATATCTATCTGACCTTTAAAGGCAGGCTGTCAGACAAGTTGTCGATCGGAAACTTTGCCTTTCATCGCGAATTTCATGTCTTATTGACATCACAGTAGAAGTTTCTTTAGTTTCTGTCGGCACCAAATACAGTTTCATTTTGTCACTTCGATATCATGTCAATATACATCTGGTTTTAATATTCGTTGCGGCTAACATATATGAACTCATATCCGAAGACCATTTCCCGGATGGGATGGTAGTAAATAATATTTGCGGTTCGGTTACAAATGGGGTATTTTCTTCCGAATTTCGAAAATTTTTAATTCATAAACTCGGTTGTAAAAACTTTAGTTTTAAAAAGAATTTTCGAAAAATTTTGTATTTCAGAAGAAAGTATTGAAAATAGATAAAATAATCGAATAAAATAAATCGGTTTCATGACCCTTGAAATAATATATTGGCCGATATATGGAAATTTTCTAAAGTTATTTTTCGACCGCTTTATTTAGCATATAAATTATATTATACTTTTGTCAACTTTTGATGAATACAAAAACTAAAATATATTTTGACTTGCTGTTAAATTCCATCATTGATCTACAAATCTACCTGTATGATCTTCTTCTATATTACGACACAATCTATTTCTAGATCTAAGCACGTCAGAATTTTTCAAAGAGAGACCATTGTCGACGCCTTTTGATTTATATCCAATCAGTGTATCAAGGTGTAAATGATCATTTTCGCGTGATGTGGTCATTATCGGCCATGGGTACGACCGGTGGTAACGTATTTCGCTGTCAATATTTTTGGCTTTTTTTCGCAAAAATGAATTTACGTCACTGATAAAGTTCTACTCTATTATGAAAGTTAATAAAACAAATCCAGAACATCTCCTAATTTGATTAAAGGGATCAGGGATGCTCATACGGAATTTCGTACCCTTCGTACTCCTCGTGCTCCGTGCGCCGAAAAATGGTCGTACGGTTCGACTCCTTGCTAAATTTCGTACCCCTCGAGTACAAGACCGTTCTCGTTTTACCGTTTATCGTTCTCGTATGAGCATCCCTGACAGGGATGAAATCGGTTTCGTTTTTCATCAATTCGTATGCTACACATTTAAAACAAGTTGAAAATCTAAAAATTCATGTCAAAAAACGAAATAATATCAGGGCTTGGGTGAATGGCGCCCTCTATATTGTATATTCGGAGAGGTGTCCTCCTCTTTCTCTCTTATGTGAGCAAGTCCTGATATTAATTGCCTTTACTCGAGTTATGTTATTTGCTAGCAAGATAAACTTTATCTGATAAAGTATTGGATATGATTTATTTTTCTTTTATTAAACGAAAATCTACAGTCGATAAAGTTGTGAAGCTTGTTTGGGTAGCGTTGAACTCTCAAAGACGGATTCGGCGCGTGGTCAAATTAAAAACGGTTTGTCACAGTGGTCAAAATGGACCAGGCGGGTCAAAAATTGACCAAATAAAATGTAGGCGATTTGACTTCACGAGAACAGACTTTGACAACGTATGATAACCAGAAGCATATTTGGTTGCTGCTTTTGAATTGCGAAGTTTTGGTCGAAATAACCGTTGTGACATCGTGACACGATTGTGAAACGCGACACATATTTGTGACACCCTTATACAGTAAAGAGCTTTTTGATCAAACAGTAAAATATCACCTTAGTTTCGGATTGGGCGAGATAATTTCGGTTCACAAAAAGGTTTCAAATTTTGATCTCTGAAGGTCAACTGGGGTCAAAAAAGAAACATGCATACAATAAATAAGATGCACAATTTACATCAATTGAACAAACTGCATTCCAGGCATTTGTCCCATTGTCCCAGCAGCTGTCATTTGTGGCATTTGAGCCATCTGAGTCATTTGAGGGAAAAAAACTGGCTGATATGACGGATTTGCGTAGGCATGAGCTTGAATTTTCTGAAAGAAACGGTAAAAAACGGTCAAAAATTATAAAAATGATCAATTAATATTAAAACTTACCAATTTTGCCTGAATTCTTTGTTGCTCCCGGAATCGTTCGTATGGGACCCATCTGGGTTTCGGCGGTTTTCCTTCTAGTGTCGCTTTATGGCGCTGTGATCTCAAATGTTGAAGTAGTTGTACTTCCGAATTTAATGTTACATTGCATAATTCACATTTATATTGATGATTTGACCTGGGTTTAATCGGTTCAATTTTATCGGGTCGTGGTGGAACAGGAATACCAGCAATCGTATTTTTGTGGCGAAGAGAACCCAAATGCTGTTTCATCTGAGTGTCACTGTTAACCCATACATCACATTCTTTACAATGCATATTTTCATCTAAATTATCCGAATTAAGGGATTTTTGTCAACTTTTTTATCGACTCGAATTGACTTTATCGGATTTACGACTCACCTAATGGTTTCACAGCACGAACCACTCTTTTGACATATGGGGGTAAATTTTCGAGCATTTTCTTTACTTCCGCTTCCATTTCAAGTCTAGCTTGTTTTTCTTCTTCGGTTTCCTCCCTCAGTTCTATCTTATCATCGAGATTTGAAATCACAACCTGTTCTCCATTTCTCTCCGCATTACAAAATTTTTGAATAGTTGAATCAAGTGTATTCGAACCAGGATGACGATCGGCTTCAGATGATGTCCCTGGTGCTCCCTGAATTATTAAGCTTAGATTAGATTCAGAAATTAAGTGATTTCTCATATTTAAGTGACTTAAATATGGTCTCCAATAACTTACCTCTTGTGAAGAGGATTGTCCATCGGTATTGATTTCGTTTCCTGTTTTTGAATCGGTATCACCGACATTCAAAGTTTTTTCTAATTCACTTGCACCTGTTGCAAGTCCATTTTCTTCTGAGCTATTGCCAGAGTCAACAGCTAATTCTTCTTTTTGCTCTGACATTTGTTTTTGGCTTTTTCGACGTCTTATTTCTGTTATTCTAGCGTGTCGTTTACCACGATAATGCGTATCTGCCTGGCCCTAAAATGAAAAATAAGTGATTGGTATTTCGGTAATATTGATGCGAATTTCTGGATTTTTCAGCATGGAAGTCACAAATAAATTCGGCAATAAATGTGTATAACGGTCAGTAATGATCACCAGTTCAGAACTACATATATCATTGGGTCAATGATGATCCATATACACGGACAAAATTTTTGATTTGTCTATTAGGGTACCAAGCTGACCCATCATCATAAAACTCCAAATTCAAAATTTTGAGACCCAAAAATTTTGAACTAAAAAGTTCTTTTTACGTGATGAAGTAGAAAAAGTAGAATAAATGATATTTTAAAATTTAATTTCAAATCTAGTGTTCTCCAGATTACTTCAGTAACTCGGTCCGGTTTTGATGATTTTCCGGATGCGGTCAGTTCTGAGCATTTTTTTTGTCAAATTAAATTTTAAAATCTGTGATTTTATGTTTTCAGATAATACATAAAGGCTTAAAAAATCTAAAAACCCGAGAGAAGATTTCTTCACGCCGACTTCGAGTGCATTTGAGGGCTATTATTTTATTCAAATGCAATGGTTCGTGCGACACCAATTGAACAGCGCCACCTATATGTAAAAAAGTCGAACAAAAATCCGCTTAAATTGTGTAATCATCTCTGTCACCACCTTTATGCCAAAGATCATTAAACAGTTAGGGCTGAATGTGTGAGGCTCTGTTTTTGTTTGCTACAATATGTTGCTATGTACAAAAACAGCATCTACAGACCTCGTGACTAATATATTACTCCCGAAATCATTTAGTGAGCACATAAAATAAGTATAAATATTAATTTTTTTTAAAAAAGTGTTCATTAAAAGTTTTCACGAAGTTTATCAAACTTAATTACTGAATTAAAATTTGTTTTTAATGGTGAGTTTTCAAGAGTTAACTTATCATATCCGCCGTTACCTTGACTGTAAAAACTTTTTCCTCATTTAGAGCTGAATACAGTTTTATGCTCGCTGATATAGTTTTACTATATCTTCACAGTTTTTCAGGTCATAACTAGGATAATTTACGCAAAAATTAAACTTTTACACAGGATTGAAAGGATAAATTTACTATTCCATTATAAAAGTTTAAGATCACGTGAATAACTCCAACCATAAATTATTATAATTTTTCTTACCTGACTGTTGAATGAAACTGAACAAGTTTCGCACCTCAATTGAATTTTTCGTTTATGGGGTCGCGAATCGCCGAGAACCTGTGTCAATACAGCGCGTTCAACTGGTCCAAGCTAAAATATCTCGATTAGTGAATGCATTAAGAGTTTCCCCTCTCCCCCATGCCAGAAATAAATACAAATACACATGTCCAGATATGAACGATAAGCTCAAGTAACACTAACTCTTTCGAAAAATACAAAATCAAACACAAAATCTATGTATGGAAATCTCTGAGATTTTTTCTCCGTTGAGGAAAACTGACATCTCTAATCCAGATTAGCTTCACAAAAACAGAAATCGAATGTGGTTTTTTGAATAGTTATTTTGCCTCAAATTGACCAGTTTTAAGGGCAAATAGTGGGTAAGGCTCAGTCGGAAACCGAAAAGTTGCCATAGCTTTCTTCTCTTTGTTTGAACTCACTTCCTAATTTTGAGTGTTTCTCAATCGTAATTATTGAAAATGTATTTACACAAGAACATACGATTCAAGATTACACAGAATATTATTCGAACACCTGTCGATCAGACAACAGTCCCTATTTGTACCGATTAATCTTCCCGTATTTTCTATATTATATGGCCATATATTTTATAATATGTCTCATAATAATGTTCAAAAATGAATGCAAATGACTGTCTAATGCAATTGCAAAATTCTCTAATGTCTGCACTGAATCATGTATCCTTAAAAAAGAAAATCATAAATATTCAACTTATACTTTGGTTCATTAGAACTCTTTTTCCTCAAACTGTTCCTTTTCAAATACTTTAATAATAGTTAAATAGCAATATATTATAGCTTACTGTGAATAAAAGGTTATGGCTTGCCTATGGACTTGAGATTTGGACTTTTGAGGTTTTAAAATTATTTCATGGTCTTTAAATTCAACGTATTATACTTTCAACCAATATACTATAGTGGGTCACACATTAGAGTGAAACACCTGGTCCAGAACTTGCACACATTAGAGTGAAACACTATATTTTCACAGTCATATGAGAGTGTTCCAAGATCGGGTGTTTTACTCGAATGTGTGACCCCCCCCCTCTTTAGATTTTTAAAACAATTTCTTTAAACGGGTGCTTTTAATAACCTGTATTATATTCTCCTTATAGCCCTAAATATGGTTATATTCTCGATTATTATCCCAGTACACACGTTTTTTCTTTTTCTTAGTGAAGTTTTTGTCAGTCCTTACTCTTTATATGGCCAAATCAATAAATTAAAATTGCCATTTGAAAAATAATAAAAAAATTAATAATTCATGATGCCAGTTCATCACACACACACTGCCTCCTTTCATTGTCTTGATGATAGGCTTGTTCATGGATCTTAAACCCTCATAAACTATAATATATAGCCTATACATATGTAAATGCTTGAAATTCTCAGTCTCTTTCTCTATCTCTATACATACTGGATCTAAAACGAAAATAGGCATACACTTCATACTCACTATACTCAAAAGTGTATGCCTATTTTCGTTTTAGATCCAGTACATGTACCTATCTCGAAACTGTATTAACAAAACTGTCGGTTTTGATTATAAAATTGATTTTACGATTTGATTTTTAATTATGTCATCAATTTCCGTCCATTTATTAAATGTACATCTCGGTACAAAACAATGATAATAACTACTGTTTCCAGCAATTATTTCAATATCGTAAAATATACCGTACTGCATTGACGATTAATTTACAGAATTTTTTTGCAGAATATCATTTTCCCATTATGTAATATTCACCTTTTTATCCCAACTTTATGCCTCAATTATGTCGACCTCATCTGTCCGGGGTCAACGTTAGACTAATAAATTATTAGTAATAATGGAAACACCGCTATGTATTCGATAAATCGGACATAAATTTTGGCATACTGTGAATAACATATACATGATTATATATGGCGTATATTAGATGAACCCGATGATATTGACGATAGCGTATAAACCATATGATATGGTACATATAATATGATACATATGATATCGCGCATATAATTTGAAGCATATGATATGAGTCATATGACGCATATAATATGAACCATTTATTATGGTCCATATGATGCATTTAATATGCAAAAAAACTACAGTAAATGTGGCCATCAGTTTATCTTCACTTCTGTCGCTGTCACCTGGAATTATCTTCATTGAAACAAATGGAACATTTTAATTTTTAAAAATTCTGTACCAACGTTTTGGTTCTATATTGATAAACTGTGTCTGACTGTACTGAAAATGAGATCTTACCGTACTATCCCTTAACGTTGTCCTTACAGTAGGCAATAAACACAAGTTTAAGGTAATAGCTTTTGGAAAATTAGCGACTGAGAGGGACCTTCTGACGTTTCAAAAAATCACTACTAGGTGGCTAATACCGAAAGAACACTAATGCTATCTTAATTACCTAATTTAGAATATTGGGTTACTTTTGTTTACATTTTCGAAGCCAGTTTTTAAGTTCGAGAAAACAAGTTGAAAACAATTCACTTTAAGGAAAGCTAGACCCCATAGTGAATAGACTTTGAGCAACAGTTTAAATAAAAATGGTGACGTTTTCAATTCCATTTTATGACTTAATTTATGATGTCCACGATGATCTGCACACCTTTATCCCCTATCTAAAGACGAAGGATTACGCTGGATATGACCCTATATTGAACTGAAATAAGCCTTTTTTGGTAAAATACAAGCGTGGTAATCCTTGGAGCTATGGAAAATAAAATTAATAGGGACAATGTAGAGTTTGGTATACGGGTTTGATCCTATACGGATGTATTTTTGTCATAGCACTTCTATAAATCACCTTTAATATTAAAATAAGAACCAAGGCTCACCCAATTTTCACTCAATCCACTAACCAAAAGTATAAAAAAAATACCTGGCTTCTTCTCAACATGACAAGATCTGTAAGTTTTCTATTTCATGTTCTAGGTAATTGTTGACAATGGGACCGTGGGCCTTTTTTTCTTTCTGAAGAGCCCCCTATTTTCGCTTCTCTGGGCGCCATTACATATGAATTAGCAGCCTTATGGGCACACGCCTGTTCACCTTACTTCAATCATGTGATCATGAATAATCATGAATGGGACAACAATATCTAGAATCGTCATTGGAGGTCTAGTTTTGCGGTTCAACCTACCATGTTCGGTCTTGTTTCTTTCTCTATACGATTTTTTTTCTGAACCACCTAACTGAAAAAAAGCATTTAACACATTTTATAATTTGATATGGATGCAAGACCTACTCAACTGCCTGGTGATGCAATCTTTAATGCATAAGGATCAAAATCAAATCTATGTACTATGGTTAATTAAAGGATTTATATGAGGCTCAGACGGGATGTAATTAGAAAATTCACAATTCAAAGGGGCCGATATACTTAGGTTGCGAAAGAGAGATAAATCACTTGGTAGGCTCAAAGTTCTTTTTTGCAGCAGGTGGCTTAGATAAGGGATTTGGAATTGAAAAAATAATCAATCAAGGTCTTAAACCAAAATGTTTTCATCTCCTTCTAGATATTCCTCTATCTAAACCCTACCCCCTACCTCCATATGATCAACACACTTGGATCAGAACAGCTGATTGAACTGCTGAGTGGGAAATATCTGACAACCAAAAAAAGCTGACCTGTTATAACAAATTATAACTTCAAAATTATCGCGGGGTAAGAGGTTTTACCCAAATCATTGGGGTAAAATCATAAAAATGTCCGATTTTATAACGCAATTAAACCTTTATTAATCATAATAATGAATCTTACAACAGATCATCCGCAAGTCTGCAACAAGCAACAAAATCGCTTGCCACTAATTAGCTAACCATACACTTTTTCGAAATAATTGATTTTTAATAAAAGTTAAGTATATAATAAGGCTTTTTAGCGTTGAAATGAGGGGATGTTTGTATGATACGATATGACGAGAGCTGGATATACTGTATATCATATACAGTATATCCAAGGTAGACCCAAGTAGACTGTCCTTATGACGTTCTTATGTCTTAGCTTAGATTGTGTTTTCTTCTCTAAGTTTCCTTGAAATGAAGTAACCATTTCTACAACCTTATTTTGGTACCTTATTGATAATAAGTTATTAATGATCAAGATGAACTGTATTGTAATGATTACACTTTGATCTCGAACTCGAAATTTTTCTAATTTTTGAAAATGTCTGAGTCAACTCACGATTACATTTCCAGGCAAAACTGAAATAAAAACTAAAACAAAAGAACTATGGACAGGCATTGAAGTATTTTTCATAAAACAGGTAAGTTCTTCCTAGCCCATGATTTAGAAGTACTGTACAAATCTTCAACACTGTAAATCCCTCAAGTTCTCCCACTAAAGATTATCCGTCATTTCTTTTCCGTTTTAATATATCAATGATTTTTCCCAGTTTTCTCAAGAACTACAACTTAGTATCCATCAATGTGGATTTGAAAGGAACTTTGGAATAAATTTCTCAATTCCCGTTTATGTCTTTTTTGTTCATTATAGTATGATTTTCAATAAATTAGAAAAGGTGCCCGTTATGCAAGGTGCACATTTACTTGCCTCTAGCAACTATCGAATTTGAAACTATAGTTGAGTCCGATCCTGACTAATCCGTTTTCTACCGGCTCTGAATAAAACCAAAGTTCTTACCACCGGTAACTTTGTCCGATTTCCAGAATGTTCTAAAACTCTAATCCTTTTAAGAATAAAACCTGTTCAGAAAGCATGCCGACTAGTCTTTTTCTTTCTCTTCTCGACAAACGTCCCATTATTCCGGTGTTTTTTGTAAAAAAAAAATAAATGTTTCTATTTTCTAACGTGCAATACAAGTGTCAAAACTTGAAATAAGATTTTTCCTGTCGACACTCAGGTGATCAATGCCATCGGGTTTTACATTTATCCAAAGGAAATGTTTAAATGTCAAAAAACACTCCGTTCAGCCCCAAACCTTTCACCAAACCGTCAAAATAAAATTGACTTGGTCATTTTGACCTGTCACTTAACGTGAACCACTCCTCAATATAAATTTCATACCTTTGCTCCAGGTAAATTCGATGGTTGAGTTGACATCATCATGGCGTTTGTCATTGTGCTATGCTGCATCGCAGCAGTTGCTGGGTGGGGAACTGAAAAAAAATAAAATCTCTTTTAATCAAAATAATGAATTTATATTATCTAACATTATCGATCGTAAAAATACTAAATCGGTCTGTACTATCCTCGGATATAAAATCACGGAGACTCAAACGTATCCTACAACCAAGTTCAAGGTATGCACATAAAGTATTTATACAGTAAATTATACCGATGGATGCAACTGTCTTAACCCAAATGTGTAAATTGACTTTTTTTTGCATTCGTACCTAAACATATGTAACGTGTCATCACTCTTTAAATAGTCTCTAATTTTAAAAATCGCTTTTTGTAACTTATTTTGATCAGCATTTAATCAGCTAGATCTTTATCCCAAGGCCTTTGTATTAAATCTAGCCCGGTAGAAGGATATCCGAGTTAGTGTTAGAATCGTACCGATAAAGACCGTACCTCTGGTAACGAAAATGTATGTTTCACAGATTACTTAGAAGTAATTTTAGAAAACTTAAATTTAGGGAGGATGACCAGATGACGGTGAGAATGCATATGGTCTTTTTTGAAAAAATGCACATTGGAGGAGGACGAAAATTGAACATGGTTACATTGTTGTACTGTCATAAAATGTCACAAAACGTTATCAGGTATTGAATTTGAAACAGTGAATGAGATATTGAAGTTAACAGTCACAATACGAGCGGGGAAAAGTGCGTGGAAATTGTAAAAACATTACAGGTAAAATTTTTGCCTTTTGGTTAAAAATAACTTCGTATTGGGACTGTTAAGTTTATGTCTTTACGTCTTTTGGATACCACGGTCAAATTCTAACGTTAGTCGCGCGGAAGTAAACCTTGTTATAAGTTCGAAATTAGATATAAATGCTAACAGTCACAATACGAACTGGTTATTTTTAACCACCTTGACTTAAAGACTTAAAAAGTCTTCAAAGGGTTTTCATGGTGAAACCATTACTTTTATGGTAAATTCATTTTTTTGGTCATTTTAGGTTTTGTACGTAGGGGTCATCTTGCGGCAAGATTCTTGCCTCAGATGAAACAGTTTTAATATAATTTACTTATCCCCGGTTTAATCTCGATTACGAAACAATAACTTATTTTAGTGTAAAGTGTAATGAGTAATAAGACATTATCGTTAGTTGGCATAGTTTTGCAAATATTTATAAATATTTGAACCTAATTGGGAGCGAAAATGATTCCGTTGGAACAAGAAGACCTAACTATAATCGTGCGTGAGAAATTTCAAACTCTTCAAATCTTAATAATTGATTCAATTTGAAAAAAAATTATTTCAAATGGGCTCTTGTAATGGGTCATTATTATAATTTGGTCGTCGAAATTAAACCAAAGTCCAAGTCCTATTTTAACTGATCGCAAATTTTGATTTACAATGGTTCTAAAAAGAATTAATGGGTCAAGCTTGACTATAAAGGCGATAATAAGATTACCGGTTGTATTTGTAAATTTTCCGGACTGTGAACGCGATGAACAAGAAATTTTCAAAGTTTTGACCAAAAAGTATAAGCCCACTAAAATCACCTCCGCCCTTTAGAATTTTCGAATTCGGACCCCTAGACAACTCCCTTGTAGCGAAAAACCTGTTCAGAAAATGATTCTAACCTATTACTTTTGGATCTTTTCTAGTCTTGGTCTTTTTTCATTTTAGACCAGAACCTTAGACGGGCAATTCGATGAGGTCTATCACGAAGGGGTTGAAATTCAACCGTTGAATTTTAGCCTTTGATGATTTAAATAAAAGAATCATGTTACATGATTTATATAAAATTATCATTCATCTATAAATTATAAGTTTTAGTTTCAATAGTCGTTAAGGTTTCTTGACTGAATAATGGGATTTATTTCATTTGGAACATCCTGGTCAATCCAGCATTTTCTCTCGGAATTTTTAACTTATGTTAAAAGAGGATATCTGCGGTTTTAATATTTGCGGGAACCACCCTATGTATAATTTGAAGGTTGATTTGAATTAAGCTGAGAGTCGAGACAAGTTGAAACGGTGTAATCGGACTTGGCTGGGTCGGATTTGCTACTGGGTTATAATTTCCATGCAAGAAGCTCGAGTAGAATCGAGCTTAGATTTGATATTGACTCAAGTTTAGAAATCAAGATCGCCACAAAAGACTTACAAGATTACTTAAAATTGCTCCTCCTGAATCATCACCGTTCGAACTACGTCCAGAGTACTGACTCCGAAAGTCGGCCGTAGAACAGGACCGAGGTTCCATGAGTGAAAATTCAAATTCGTTTATAACTTTTACAGTATAAGAAGGATAAGAGTCGTTCATGCTAATTTGCAACCTGACAGAATTGATGACATAGCTTGTATCTAACAGGTCCCCAAATAAAACATCTTTTGAAGATTATGCAAAACGAAAGCTCAATAAATTCAAAAAAGAGACCACGAAAGTGGGTGAGTTTATACTTCAAGTACATTCAATCTATACCCAGTTATATCTATTATATGTTGCCATTTTGTGTAGACTAGTATACCATGGTCCGAACGGTCACTCGACGTTGTTTAGTTTTGATTTCGGGTACTTAAGGGAAAGGAAACGCTAATTTATTTAGGATTCATAAAACATTCAAGATTAGTTGGGTCGATAACGCTAGAAAATATATTCAAGGAATGCCACTGGCATGCATGTGCGGATTATTGATCTTACTTATTCGAAAAAAGCATTTTAGAGTCAAGTTTTTTTATCGATTGAGTGGGGGTCTACTGGATCTTGACCCTGACCTGACCTGGCATATCGTTTGATCATAAGTGTATGCGGGTAGGTGATCGAAATGGGGAATAAGTGATCGATTTGGCATAATAATTGGTCTTTTCAATCATTTTACGCCAAAAAGAGCCATAATATCAGCACGAGTAAAAAATAGTAATCTTCACTGTTGGTTATTTTCTGTTGCTGAAAACCGTCTTATCGTTGTTATGTTAAGTCTACAGTTAAACCACATCAATTAAAAAGTATTATGATTGATATGAAAATAAAATGAAAAAAAGGGTTGAAGAGATAGCTCCCGGCAATTCCAGATTCTGCCTCTCATTAAATTCACAGCTTAGAAAGAGCAGGATCAGGCTAGGTTTGGTTTCGTATTAGGACAATTACTCGAAATGGTATTTCGAAATTCATCAATTAGAAATATATATTGATGATAATGATTTTATATATTATCATAATAATAATAATAATAAAATTTAAAAAGTTAATTTCATGCAAAATATAATATTATAGAATATTTCGCAATAAACATGGCAACAGTATATATTTCGCAATTTGACATGAAACTAGAACTTGGTTCTAATTCGATGTATCGTGAAATATGGGTTTAATATGGGGAAATAAGGGAAATTGAGTGCAAAGGCATGAAAAATCGTCTGACCAGAACAGGCTGATGATCATGAATATTTCATTTTGAATATCATCGACACATTAAACATTGGTTCCTAGTCATCCGTTCTATCTAGTTTTAAGTTTGAGGTCTTTCTAACGGTTTGAATGGTCTTGATACTTGGAAGTTTTCTCAAAAAAAAACTACTTGACATAAACCTAACAATAGACCAAGTGTCCTTAAACTTAACTTTAAAGTGTTTGATAGTTTGAACTACCCTTAAAAAGGAAAGTAAAATCACAGAATTAACTCTGTTTGTAGATAAGAAAGGAAACACTTACCAGATAAATATTGCATAGATGGATTGGTTTGAGGGTTCATAAAAAGGGGCAAAAAAACTGGACCACCAGCATTGCTCGATTGTGAACCACTTCCTCCATCTCCAACTCCAATTGTTGCTTGATGACACTGTGCTGCTTGAACTGCTTGCTGATACATTGTCCTTCTTTTCAATTCTCTTTTTGTTTCAATCTCTTTTTATGGTCTCTAGAAGCCGAAGATCAATTGATGAGTTTCATGATTCCGGGGACAGTGATTGTCCTGAAATATTGAAGGTAATTTTTAAAGTGAAAGTGGTCTCTTTCACTGGAGCTTCATTTCAGAGATGAAGTACCCTCCAGCGCCCCAGACATACAGAGGTGCTCACTAGCCTTTTTGTTCTCCTCTGTTTCAATATCCTAGGTTTAGACCTGAAACTAACAGCTAAGTGACCTAAACAAACTCAGAAGGGGTGAATCAAGGGCTTTGTCAATGACTCCCCATTTGAACCTGAAGATTCGCACCAACCTGTGAACTTTTGATTTTTATCTCCCACCGAGTTCAGATTTTTTCAGTTTTGACTTTGGGCCCCAAGCAAGAGCATTATTTAGACTTGAATTTTATAACTTCGATGAAAAATTTCAAAATTCTCGCGTTTAAATGAGTGACATATTTCTGAAGCTTCGAATGAATAAGCGCTATGGCGCTCCCAAGTGGTGCAAAAAATTTGTTGTGTAGTAGATATCTGGATTGGGCTAGTTGGTTCGTGAGTAAGAAGGAGATTAAAGTGAAGTTCAAATAATTAGATCTACCCTCAGACGCCTACAACGCGCGCCAAATGACTCATCCAGTGCGCAAATATCTATTACGCCATTAAAAAGCATGCAATAAACCAAGGTTAAAAAGAGAAATCCGCCGCGCGCCCAGACGGTCTGAGGCCAAACTCGTCCATCCTCGGCGTAAAAAAATCCTTTAATTCAATGAGAGCTTGTTATAAATCCTAGAACGAACATTACTTGACTTCAACATAATAATTTTGAAATACAAACTGGACCTCTCACAACAAGACTGTAGCATTTCAAAAATAATAACATCTGCCACTCATTCTAAAATGTCTACATTTTACTCAAACACTATTTGCATCAACCGGTTAGAAAATCAATATACCCTCTAAAACAATCGTTACTAGAAATTCCAGATGCTAGAATATTAAGGCGTTAAAAAGAACTTACTTCGATTTTCTTAAACTTTTGGTTTTATAGTCTCTAATATTTTATTTTCAAAAAAAAAATAACGTTCGATCGTCAGTGCCTACCGTCTTGTTGATTCGCATTTGATATTTTCTTAATAATAATGATTTAATTATCGACTTCGTTAATAAAAATATTAAACGACTTTTCTTTGATCGTCGTTTAGCAGTGACTGAATTATTTGACCTTGGAATTATTTTAATCATTTGATAAATTATTAAATTAGTTCATTTTTATTATTTTTGATTTATAAACTTTAGACAGCTGGCTATGGAAACCATACTTAACTTTTTATTAAAGTTTTTAATTTCGGACTGGATAATAAAGTGGACTTCGTGGTGAATCTGTCCTAGCTAGTGTGGGCGTGAGTCAGGACAGAGTCAGGACGAACACCACTTTACTATTGTATAAATTTATATTTCGAGTAATAACCGGAAAATATTAAGGTTATATTTTAAGTAATAATTTTGCAGTCTCAAAATATTGAGTCTCACTTGCGTGGGCAATTCCATTAAATTTTTCAAAATTTTCCGAATCATTTGAGAATAAATAAAGAAAATTATGTGGCCATTCGATAAAATTTCGTATTTTTTCTACAATACAAAGATGATTGAACCGACATATGAAACAAAATTGTATCAAGATGATTGTTAGACGCGTTTAGCGAATATTACATCGATCGAAGATGAATCAGCGTGACGAATATCACTTTTAAAGTGGCGCGCCATGGCGCATGAACATGAGTATCATGATTGAGTAAAACGAAATTGAGTCCGACTGGGCGTGAATGTTCCATTTCCGAGAATGCGATTATGTTTCCTTATCGCCCTCAATCTAATAATCCTTTCTAAAAAGTTCATCTCCATACCACATAGCACCTTTATCATAGAGGCTTTATGTCATTTTTTAATTTTAACAATTAATCAGAGTGGGCGGATTAATATTGCCCTCAAAACGCCCTCTTTACACCCTCGGTCATTTTACTAAAGTACGAGAATATTAAAGTTTGCTCTTATGAACAGCACTTGGATGTCCAAACAATTCTAAAACTTAACCACCAAATAAACGTTAGACTTCCCTCCAAGCAATATATAATTCAGTGGAAATCAGATATAAATAATTTTTAGAATTTGAGTTGTAAAATTATATTTATTTTGAAAATCGGGACGTCTGGTCAGTATTAGAGTAGATTTTGGTTTGCGTGTTGATGGTTTTAAAGTTGTTCTTAGATGAATATTAATTTTTCATTCCTCCAATTTCGACTTTTTTGAGATTTCAATTAAATTATTTACCGGTTTTAACCAAGAATTGGATCCCAAAACTGTCGAAATCAAACCAACCAATAAAATCACTGGGATGGGTTCAGAGCACAGTTGATTATTACGGTATGTTCCCTCGCGATAATTATTTGATTTGAATTCTTATCATAGAAAGCGAGTGCAAGTTATTATTATACGAACCGTTTGAAGTGACGTTTTGAATAAACAGTGAAAATGAATACAAGTGACGTCATTAATCTGATGTACGACGGATCTGTCTGTTCGATTCGAAATTAAATTCCATTCGTTCCTTTCAAATCGTCCTTTTTTGATTTCGTCATTTCGCGGAACCAAATTCTGTTTGGACGATATCACCTCGAGCAGTCATCTGAAGACGGACGGTTAGCTCCGCCACCATTGATCGCATCTTTTTAAACATCTTCGTGTACAGTTTCATTCACTGATGATTCATTTTTAAAACATAGTTTTTTATAAATAAAAGATTTTTGATTTAAAATGAAACCGCAACTATATAGGTACCCGACGTACAAGCTAGATCCTACAATCCCTTTTATCTCAAAATAAACTTTACGTACATAATTTTCGTGGATTTTCGGATGTGGTTTAGATCAGTTTTTAAAAACTTTCAGTACAGCGCCCCTTACAAGATGATAACCTTAAAAATTGATATTGTCGAACCGGAAATTCGACTAATGCATCAATACATTGATATATTAAATGACAGATCCGGCAAATTTAAGCAAGCCGAAATTAATAGGACATAATAAACAGTAAATGAAACTTGATTGTTGGAATTTTTTGCAAAGGTGGAGGAAAAATACATCCTTCGGTGATTCCCTCATTTTCCATCCCAGTATTATGTGTACTCTATACAGTGAGAAATGTTTTTTCAAGGAAAACTGCGCTTTCTGGATCATTTAGGACCATTTAGTTTCTTACAGCACGCGAAAAAAGAACATGTCCGTTCCGCAACGAATCATGTTCAAAGGTAAGTATATTAACACGTGGACCAACGTCTTTTTAGTGAATTTTATGAATCATACTGTATGATTCATACAGTATAGTTCTTTCAGACTCTCAATTTCTCAAAATGATCGCTGTTCGGGGGGAAATTAAATACCATAGTGAAAGGAGAACCTTGGCATCTTTGTAAATACCGCGTTAATATAATTATGTTTCATAACATACCGTCTACTCCCCCACAGTACCCTAAGTAAACACATTCTCGAGTGCTGGTACAGTAGTGCGGTGATGAGATAGTATCTGGTGCCGGAGATGTCTTTTGGTACCCTAAATATTTTGAAAATACCTTCCGATATTGCACCATGCAAAATTGGCACGAATTCTTTCGTAATCATTTTGTCGATCCTGTGTTCGTAGAAAGTATGATAAAATATAGACAATACTACCAAGGTAGACAATTATTAGACAACGATAGCAAACTTGCAAATAAAACGTTCGAATATTCGTGATTGCCTCTTTATAAAAATACAGCTGGAAATATGAAAATAAATTATACAGTTATTACAGTAGGTAAAACCAGAATTTTAACGATACCTGAAAGCAAAAAATGAAAATATGGTTTTGGCACTAGGTTTTGGGTTGGGGCTTTAGATTTTAAAATTAAGGGAGGCTTACTTGGCAGTCCAGTTCGTCCTTCCGATACCAGGTAATGCACCCGCTTGAATAGGCCTTTGAGCACCAGTCGGTCGAGTCGAACGCATCAGCGGTGCTGTACTTCGATATCGCCATGTATTATCTAGATTTTAAAATAAGTTTCAATTCACTTGCATGAAATTTTTAAATGTTTAATTAAATTCTTAAAATCCTTTCTTCCCAATGGTTAAAGGAATAAAAAGGATTTGACCAATCAGAGTCTAATCTAACCCAATGCCTATCAATGTTAGCAAAAATTGATTGGTGAAAAAAATCAGCCTAGACTCACTCAAGATAAATTTATAAATTCCAATAGAAGGGAGGAGATTTACCGTCATCTGCCAATCGGTCTTTAGATTCTAGATCATATTTAAGGATTTCTGTCTGGGAGCACTGAAAGAACGTTCAAACTTACTTGACTTCACACTTGAGTTTTGACGTGATCCGAACAGATCATTAACATTATTATTATTTGAATTTATTCTGGTCACTTGTCCGGGCAAATATCGAGATGTCCGTAAATAATGATCACGTGGTGTCAGTTTTGGCGTTTCTCTGAAATCATAGATTATTACACGCTTATTATTAGGGTTATTTAATGTTTTACATTTTTAATGCGTTGTCTTTCGAGTTCATTTTGAGGTCGAATGGTTCTTTTGTTTGCTTATTATTTGTATCCCAAAGATTTCTGCTGTTCCGCCTAAACAAATCGTTGAAAACTCGGACATTCTGACCGAGCGACCAGATGGTTCTTTTTTTACCTTTCCGAGTTGAGTTTTTCATTTGATGGGCGAACAACTTTTGACGGATTCAATTTAACTGGTTCCTTTAATTTCCATCTGGAATCATATTTTTTCGTTCTAAGTTAATTTATTTTTATTATTAATATTTTCACAAATTACATATCAATTACATGTTTTGATAACGTTTTGCACTCACTCTATTTTTAGTAAATCATCCAAATTGTCAGGTAGTTTAGTTTTTTCGGGAATTCCCAATAAGTCATCAAGATCTGAGCTCGATAATCGAGATTTTGTCCTGGTAACTGTTTCAGTCTTTTTAGGATTTATCAAGTTATCAATATTATCATAGTTATTTTGAGTTTGATTTTGGGATCTTTTACTACCAAAGGAAGATTCACGTCCAACTCCTCCACCACGAGCATTAATAAGACCACTAGCTGGTTCTTTTGATACTCCACCAAGAAGCTCTTCCATCAAATCCAAGGTATTATCTACCAAGAGTTCTGGTCGATTTGAAGTTATACTTGAAAAATAAATTGTCTCGGTTTTATGTCAATGGAGCTGGTCTACTTACTTTTGCATTGAATTTGAATTTATTTTCTTTGGTGATGCTATAGGCTGTTTTGATTGAGATATTTCTGACTTTGATGCTATTCCCTCTTTTTTTGAATAGTTTCCGAAAGCCTTTTCCGAATGAAGTTTTTTCATTGCTTCTGCTTGTGTCGTCGTTGCTCCCAAGTTTGCTCCATTTCCAAAATAAGGATATTTCAATGCTGTCCCAGTATTTGGGCGTTTTTTAGGATTCCACAACATCAGATCACTCATGAGTTGAACAGCGTCACGTGATGCTTGTGGAATAATCTGAGAGATATCGGATGAAACGCATTGTGGGAAACGGAAATTCATATTTGCCGCTAATTGATGTCCTTCAGGCCAATCTGTTCTGGACGGTGTTCCAAGTATAGAACAGACTAAAGGGAGCGTGGATTATGTAAAAATCAAAACGTCAAAAAATACCTTTAAAAATTTCATCGATTTCACTACTTCCAGGAAATAATGGTCTAAGCATGTACAACTCAGCGATTATAGTTCCAACTGCCCATAAATCAATTGGTGCATTATAATTTGTCGATCTCAAAAGCACTTCGGGCGCTCGATACCATCTGGTTGAGACGTAATCTGTGTAGGGAGGTTTCGACCGAATTTCACGTGCAAGACCAAAGTCAGCTATTTTGACAAGTTCTGGACCCATAAGAAGGAGATTTTCTGGTTTTATGTCACGATGGAAGAATCCATTTTTATGCATAAAGTGAAGACCAGATAGTATTTGATATGATATGGAACGAATTGATTGTTCAGGAATATATCGATCACGAGATTTCATAAATTGATATAAATTTTCTTTATGTATGGTTTTCAGAAAACCACATTGATTTCAACCTTTGCCCAACAAACTGCTTTATAGTAGCTTGCTTTGTGTAAAAACCATTTCCTTTCATATATTCGAATACAAAAAATAAATTATCATGTTCACGAACAACTTCTCGAAGTTTGACAATGTTAACATGATTCATTTTCTTTAGAGATTTCACTTCACGAAGATTTATAGCTTCATCCCACGAATAAAATTTCTTTTTCATTCTAAAAAAGAAATAAATATACCGATTTTATTTTTGAGCTCGGTCGCGGGTTCGTTGGGATATCATACCAAGGGATAATATCATAATTCATTACTTTTTTATGGCGACCAATGCACCGTCATCGTTATTTTTCGCCAGATAAACTGATCCATATGTCCCATCCCCCAGTGTTTTTATTGTCTGATATCGATTCATGTTTTCATTCTGAAATAAACGAAAAATTTAAAACCATATTTTGAATTTATAGTTTGAAAATTTGAACTTTGATGAAATCTTTAGATTCTCCGAAGACTCTGGGCATTTACTGGGTTTGACAGTTTTCTCTCGAAATGAGATCATCTCGTATCATTGAGGAGAAATGAGCAAGATTACCGTGGTCAAAAAAATTCGGTCGTTGCAATGAATGTTGATTTTCCTGAATAAAAACATTGGATTTTAAGTGATGAAGCTTTTTTGATTTAATAGCGATAATATTATTTACTCACGTCACACTGTTCATTAAAAAATGTAGGATCGGTATCAAGAGTAAATGCGTCCACTTTCTCTGATAACGTCGGCGACCAAATTCTAATTTCATTATCAATACCAGACGTTGCAAGAATTGAGGCATATCTATTTGGTTGAACACAGTTCACAATTGCCGAATCTCCTTCAAGAATAGTTAACTCTAACTGTTGAATTTTAAACCTATTGTTTTAGATAAATGGTTCACCTTGTGCTAAATAAATTAATCGTCCAGATCGATGCCAGATAAAAAGATTCCCGCAGTCTGATCCAGCTGCAATATATTCATCTCCCAAGAATGCAGCCTCTTTGATATCAGTCTCAGCATTGGCATGTCCAATAAACCGACAATTATAATCAATATTTTCTGATAAGTATTTTTCGACACTTTGTTTTCTCATTTCAGGATCACGTCCCGCATTGGCACAGTTTTCTTGATATTTTGATATATTTTCCTCAGCCGTTGCAATTTCTTTTTTGTACTTCTCAATTTCTCTTTTTGTTGAGAGCTCTGGTTCAAATTCTAGTAACTTTTCATATTCTTCTTTGACATTTTCCCACAATTTCATTTTTTCCATCGCTTTTATTCCTTTAAGCCGACATTTCTTACACAGATCAACATCCAACTGTGTCAGTTTCTCATATCTAGCGTTTTTAAACTCCTAATTTAAGCGAGCTTTAAAGTTTTAAAGGAGATTTGGCAAGACAAAAGAGTCTTTAGGTTGAGCTGTTGACCTTAACCTTGTAGCTTGGAGTGGTTTGTAGAGCTCTTTGAGCAAGACGAAAACAGTGATAATGATCCCCTCGATAATTTCGACGAGCTAAAGCTGCAGCAGAGTTCGATAATAAAACTTAAAAGTAAAAAATAATTAAAATTCAATGAATCAATGATTAAAGAAACACATAATTGTTTATCATTGTACAGCCTTACCTGGATTATTTGGAGATGCAAATAATGCATCGCTATAAAGTTGTTCTGCAACCCAATAGGTTTCTTCTCGAAAAGCAGCGTTTCCTTCATTTTTAAATTTTTCTGCTTGAGCCGAGAACGGGACAGGTAAATCGGGATTATTTTCATCCGTAGGTTCAATATCTGAAATCAATAATTCAAAATGTTTAAAAAAATTAAAAGAATACTTAAAACTGGGTAAAACTGTTTAACCTACGGTGACTAGAAATTACCTGGCAAACTCATTTTCGTATGAAGATCATTTTTCATATCAAATAAATAAATATGATCATTCCCAACATTTACAAGAAGTTCGTTTCCGGAATCATTGAATCGAACATCAGTAACGTGATACTGCATATAACTTCCGGAGGAGGCATTGTTAAAAACGAGTGCTCCAGGTGAATACTTTTTCATTGTTTTACTAGTTTGACGCAAGTCAAAAACCCTAAAAAGTAATTGAAATGTGACCATCCTAGATAATCAATTTACTATTTATAATAAGGTGATCGTTTAAGGGTAGTCCTACAAATCACTTTGGATAATTAAATATTTACCTGACAACGGAACTCGTATATCCAACCGCCAAGGTCATTTTTCTTTTTGAATAGTCCAAGCACTTTGGTTGGATATCATGTTCTAGAGCTTCCTGATCGACAATCTCCGATTCCGGTCTGTTTCTTGTTCGCAAATCAAAGAGATAAACTTTACCATCTTCACAGGCCGCAGTAAAAACCCAATCGTCATGTGTTGTCAGCTTTTTCATTCTGCCTCCGGCTTTCCATAATTGTTGCGCTGATTCTGTTTCAATATCAATCAAACAAATCGCACAATCTGCAGCGCAAGATATAATTTGACGTTCTTCTTTCATAAACTTCAAATCAAATATATTCATTCTATGAGGAGTGATAAATTTAACATGTTTTTCGATCGGCTGCTTTGGGATGGTATTCACTGGATGGTTCAATGGCGTCCAGATACGAACGGTTAAATCATCGGAACCGGAAATAAGTTTTGAGCCATCTTTTGACCATTCAAGACAGTTGACACATCCATTATGACCTTTCAATGGAATATTCTCAGCATATTAACTATTAATAATAGTCTATTATATTAACTGTTATATGATTTTTATATTATCATCAATCAAATTCGAACTATAAGACAAACTTGTAAAATTCTAAATGTCTTATAAATAATTTTCCGTTCCTTTGAGTTCATGTGTGATCCCAAGTCGATTTAAAAATGCGGCATTCCAACACGAATAATTGTTTCTTTTTCGATTTCCATTTTGTTTCGATCTCAAATAAGCGCATATAGATGTCATGACGCCATCTTAAGATTTTACAATCTTATTCGAGTACACTCTCTAAACTACATTTTCTCTATTCTTTTGTTTTTGTTTGGTTTTTGTCAAAAATTGACTCGAAAGAAGATTTCTACTATTGACCAATCAGGTTACGGGTCGCAGTGATGGGTCGCCAAGTAACCAAACTTGGTTTTACTATTACGAAAAAGCATTTTTATTATTTATGAATTTAGCAGAGCGAAGAAAATGAACACTTAACGATCTGTCAAAATCTCATTTAATTTAGAAAGGAGACTTTTGAGGTTTGAGTTTTCAAGCCATGGCAATTTGTCAGCTTCAGCCTTGTCATAGTGATTCTAAAAAAATAAATGTTTGAAATTTAAAAAATGTTGGTAAAACTAACCTGGATATCACGTAGCTCTAGAATGTTCGTACTTGGCTCAAAATTAATATCTGGTCGTTTATTAATCACGTTTGCAACTAATGAGATGTGCGACTCATTTATATCAGGGAACTGATCGGCAAGAGATTTGAAAGTTTGAGTTTTCAATCCTTGAAACCATTTGTTTGCTCTCATTCTATGGATAGGCTTCTTCAGAGTCTTGAGAACTCGTTTCGCAAAATCCACCGAGATATATGCCAATGGTAGATCCGATTCGTCAGGATTACCTCCATCAAAATATAGCAGGGCGTAGAATGTTTCCGTGGTCGATTCATCCATTTGAAAATTGTGCACAGCAACGCAAAGAATTTCACAAGAATCAGATTCTAGCTCTATAATTTCAACATTGTCATCGGCCCCAGATGAACTATCTGCCAAGGAAATAACTTCGTTCGCTCTATCCTGAGTTGAGCGACCTTCAGCTTCGGCTTCGCCATCGACCACTGACGAGCCATTGTCGGTATGGTACTCATACTCACCGATCTTTTGTACATATTCGTGAACGCGTTCGGATACGGCTGACGTTTTAATTGGACTTGATTCCAATGATTGTGATGGGCTTCTTGGATCTCCATTATTTAAAGAAATATTTGACTTACTCGGGCTTGAGGGATTTGAAGAATTCGTCGAATTCAATTTTGGAATGGCTACAACTGTGCACCAATCGCCTTCACTCTGTTGACAAAACCGAGATACCTCATCATCCAAGTATGTTTTCGAACTTTCATTGTAAAGTCGAACATTGTGAGGTATCAAGTCAGGTAATGGATCGACTTGATGTATTTCTAATAGTATATCAGGACCCTCTTCTTGCCATTTTGATATGAATCGATGTATATTGTTATTGAAAATTTCTTCGTGGTCTTCTGAGGATGAAGAGACCTATATTTTATGAGAAATAATGGGTTGTAAGTAAAGAAGAATGTCCAAACCTTGAAGAGATTGACACATAAACATAAACGAGGTTCATCAAGAAATTTGGTTGGTAGCCAACGCAGTTTTGTATAATGTGCTTCAAGTACAGTTCCATAATCGACACATTGTACTCGGACATTTTCATCTGGCAGGATATCAATAATCTCTGCCCTGAGCCAAGTTTCGTCTTCGTCATCATAAATTGCAACAGCCGCTCCAATTACTGGGCACTTCGAAATTTTATCTGATGTATTTTCAGAATAATAAACCATCATGTCTTTGGTCAAAGTGTCGAGTTTTTCCCAGTCTTCTACTGGATGAACAAAAAACTGAGATCCAGAAAAGAATTCACCAAACAGCTTGACATAAAGTTTCTCACCCTTGAAGGATTTTCGCGATTCAAAACGACTTTCTGAGCACGGTTTTTACACTACAAAGATGTCAGGCAAATTCAGTTTAGTTTAAAATCATTTTCGAAATAAACCGGTTCCTAATGGTGATGAAAAATCGTCTATTCTCAATCGAAACTTTTGTTCAAATTGAAGTTTGCTTTTTGGTTTTATTTTCAATGCAGAATTTCGAGAAACTGGAGATTTCTCGTCTGAATCGATGTAAATTGGATTCTTGATTAGATTTGACAAATCGTTAACTAAAGTCTTATGTGGCATGACACTACTATTTGTATTTTCATAATCTTTCCTTTTTAA
Source organism: Oikopleura longicauda (assembly GCA_004367895.1). Taxonomy (NCBI): domain Eukaryota; kingdom Metazoa; phylum Chordata; class Appendicularia; order Copelata; family Oikopleuridae; genus Oikopleura; species Oikopleura longicauda. The sequence goes on along the minus strand of SCLD01092428.1, from coordinate 22,061 downwards.
ATTTGGTGCATTCAACCTGATCAATATCCATCAGAATCTCGTCAGAATCGCCTTTGTAATGAAGTTTTCTGAAATCGAAATCTTGACGGTAATATCGTCGATAAGCTCCGGGAAAATTTCCGATAGTTAAACTATTCCCCTGATCCATTTCACTGGTGTAGACCAATTTGGTAGCCTGCTCAATGAAATCTCCCCAAACGTCAGATTTGGAGGTATTGCGTTCAATAACAAAATCTAGCCAGTCATCGGTGTCAGTCGTAACATTTACTTGAAAGCTTTTAATGCTAAGCAGAATAGACCAAATACTCTAAATCAAAATTTAGAATACCATTTATAAATATGTTTGACATTCAAACCTTGTTTGTCATTTTAGCCAACAGTTGAAGTTCCTTATGATATTGCAATACTCGGACCGTGAACGGTGTATTATTCATTAGCGATTGCTGTTTGAGATCACTAAAAATCTGTTCACATTTTTCTCGCCAGTTTGTTGTGCAAAGAGTGAAGGTTCCATTGCCATGAATGATAATATTAAGTCGATCTTGATTTTCGTAAAGATAATCTTGAAACACGTATTTGTCTATCATCACATGCGGATTTACTAAAATGTAAGTTTTTATGATAAATTTCTAAAAGAATCACCTACCATCTTGAAAGTGATCCAAAAGGGGAATAAATCCGATATTAGGATATTGACGTGTGTGTTTGAACATGAGCTGATATTTTACTTCATCTGGCGCCGTTGCAAAACGAATTTGATTTGGAGGTTGAAGATTTATGTTCATACGATCCATGTTTATGTCAATTGACTTTATACTGCCGGAGCTATGACTTTGACTATTGATATTTGGGTTACTGAAATTTGAAGCAGGTTTATTGTTGGCTTGACCAGACTTTGTATACTGATTTGCAGAAATTGGATAAGAGGCAGGAGGATTATTTTGCAGTCGGTTCGCAGAATGACTTTGAGCTGTAAAGTATGAATCATTTTGTCCATTGGAGAACGCCGAAGAAGTGGAAGTATTACGTTTTGAATTTGATGTTGATGTCATTCGTGAATCCAAGTTACCGTTTGTGGACACGACATTCGTTGGGGATGAAATTTGTGTTGTATTTGGTTTTCGTTTACCAGCAGTTGGATCGAAAATTTTATTCTCATTACCACCGGTGACATATCCACTCAGTTTTGGTGAATAATAATTTTTCTTGGTATCTGTCCCCCAATTACTAGTTTTCGATTGTTGATTCGGAACTGGCATTCTTGATGGAGTGTTTTTTGGAGTCAAAATGTTATTCACTCGCGACTGATATCCTCCACTTCCACTGATGTAATTGGTAGTCGGAAAAGTTCGCGATTGATTGCCACCTCTTGGTGGAGGTCGTTGTCTTCCAAATGATGAAGCACCTCCAAAGTTGATTCCATTTTTCTTTTTCTTACCTCCTTTAGACTTATCATTATTTTTCATATCGAGAAAAGTTTTAGTTGTCTCATCTCGATATGGTGTAAGAACACGCCCATTGCCTTCTTCGGAGACTACAAATGCCTTGACTGGATCAGCCTCCATGACATTGAATATTGCCGCTACACTGGGCAATCCAAGGTCTCTCGCGAGCTAAAATGAAATATAAAAATGTTTGATAACTTAAAAAATAAATTTCAGATCATAAGATATGAGTAGCATGCCCGGCGCGGCGCTCAGCCAAGACATGTTTAGCTCATGTGAGTTAAACGGACGTCACCATCAGGCCATATTCAGTATTTATTGAAGTCTCTGAATCTGGGGTCAAGTTTCTTTTACCAAAAACTCGATATTCTCAAAACACACCACTAGGTGTCGATGGCATATTTGGTCCCAAATTTGAATTTACCTCTCTTGAATCCATTATTCCATCTTTGTCTAATTCTGCAGCGACTTTTTGATAGGTTACTCGGCCGCCGAGTGCGACCAATTTCGTTTTGACTGCCGACCGAAACACTATGTAATCTATATTGGTGTAGATCTCGGAGTAGTCCGATCCCATTTTTAATTCTTTGTAAGAAAAGTATCTGAAGTTTATTTCTGATCAACTTTTCTGGTTATAATTTATAATAAGGTAAAATCTAGATGTATGTCAAAGGTTTGGCTTTTTCACTCATTCTTCCTCAAATAAAACACTCTCAGCGTGTTTTCGAACTTCGGGGCCAATAATAGTTGCCATCTTCATGGTGCCTTCATAACTTTGAATCGATTCTCCATTTTCAACCATTTGAAGATTTTTTCTAATCTTGTCCGAGACAATTCGATGTAATAACATATCCTGTCTGTATCAGGGATATATGGACTGGTCGGTCTACGGATCGCCACACGCCATCAAATAGATCCCGAGCTTTGATGAGATTGTCTTTTCTCATTCATATGTCGAAAGTATTCATTAATATTTCCACTCGTTACCATTTTTAATATTTTTTCACTAGGTCCAGAAAAACCATAAAATTCTTCGGCAGAAATAACCGGATATTTCTCTGGTATTTTCTCTGTATATTCGCACTCATCTTCTGAGGTAATGTGATGACTCATTATCTGACAGATGGCTCCATTCGTAGTAGAATGAGTCATCACACCATAATGAGTCATCAGTTTAGTCATAAAATGGAGAGAGAAATTGAGGCTCAAATGGCCGAAATTGATGTTTTACCAAATAGAGAACTGAACAATATGAAACCGAAAATACCGGTGAATAGTGGAATGTCCGGCAGTCCAATCTTAGGTCAGAAAAGATCGTTGACCCCAGATGACCCTGATCATACTCATAGTCAAAATAAAAGCCCAATAAGAAAAGGCCTTACCATGCTTCAACAAATTCGACTAGCTCGTCAGAAAGTAGAAGATCAAAAGAAAAAAGACGAAGAAGAAGCTGAAGCCGCAATTCGAGAAATTGAAAATGAAAAACGAAAAGTCGAAGAGGCCAAGAAGGCAGCAGAACAAAAAATTCTTCAAGATAAATTAGACCGTATTAGACAGAAGAGACTTAGACTATCCGCAGCGGCATCCGTAGGACGAATTTCACGAATGGCTTTGAACAATATATTCTATAAGATATAGCTAGGCAGATACAATTTATATTTTCTCATCCTATAGATCTCTGATTTCTAAAAAAGTTCAAAGCTTTACAAGCCACGTACACATGTCCAGACTGTTTTATTTCCTATAAATCACCTGCAGAACTTTTCATTCATTTACGACTCGAGCATACTTTTGATGCAATGCGTTATGAACATGTTGACGAAGAATTCAGGGAATCCGATGAAGAAAGTTCTGATGAAGACGACAGTCAAGAAGCAATCACTTTATACGATGAAGAACTAGAATTCATTGGTGAACGAGTTATTGGTCCAGAACATGCACCATCGATGGATCAAGAAGGCGTTGAAATACCAGATTTATCAGTTAATGGAGAACAGAATAATAATAAGGAAGGTAAAGAAAAATTGAGTGAAAATTGTCCAATTTGCACTGCTGAAATTGACAAACGATGTATGAAAACGCATTTTATCAAGCAGCATAAAGATGGAAAACATAAATGCATGTTCTGCACAGCTTATTTTATCACAGAAAAACATTTATCCAAACATACGAAACTTATTCACGGTGAGCATATAATAAAATGAAATAAAATTTACAAAAGTTTTAGACCGTACGCATCCATACGAATGCCGAAAGTGTGGAAAATTGTTCAGATACCATTCAAAGTTGACTTGCCATCAAAATGCAAATTGCAGAAAATCGAAAACGAAGCCCAAAAAAGAAAATATACCAAAGACTCCTGTACCAAAGACCACTGGTCCAAAGTCACCCGTAAAAGAAAATGTGAATAAAAATTAATCTCACTGTATAGTCTTATCACTAAAAGCGCAGTTTTACTCTAGAATCAATCATTCAGAATGCTAGGCGGTGGTGGACCAGATAAAATGGAACAGGCCATGGCTATGGCGGCCCAAAATCCTCACCTTGAAGCCGAAAATACAAAGGACTTTTTAGCCCTGTGGACTAAAATGGCTGTCACGTGTTTTGAAAGATGTGTTACAAATACCCAAAACTCGATGATCGATCCAAATTCCAAAGAGTTTTCCTGTATTGAAAACTGCGTTGGAAAAGTAAATTGAATTTCAATTTCCGATTTATATTAATGGTATTTAGCACGTGGAAGCAAATCATCGAATTGTTAAAAAATTCACAGAAAGTCAAGAAACATTTACTGAAATGCAACAAAAGTATGAAGACGAGAAAATGAGAGAATATAAAGATAAAGGAATATTTAACGAAAATATGGAATTGATTCCAAAAAAGCCTAAGACTCCAGAAGAAATGGAAATAGAGGCTCTAGAAACTGCCGCACCTAAATTTATTGTAGATGCATACAAATGGGCTAAAGGACAAACAGAATAGAAATTATTTATTGTATATTCTAATTTTACTCGTGCTAAAATCGAATATTAATATTGTTATTACTTAAGATAATGTTAAAATTACCAAAACATAATTTGGCTAGAAGTTATGTCAGAAGTTATGTGGATTCCAATAGTCGTAAATGGGATTTGAATGTTTCGTTACTCTGCCATCGACGACCAATTTTGGTTCCCGATTTCTCGCCCGCAGCTGCTAACATCAAAGATTTTCATGTTGAAGAAACTGCAAGATTGTCATGCTTATCCAACTGGGAAATTACTGACTCAAATCAACAAAAAATGATCAAGGTTGACATGGCTTAAAATATAAGTCTTATATGATATAAGTTATGTTATATCATATGTTATATAACTTATATCATATTATATGATTCTTATAGCATTCATAAGTGTGCATTAAACCATTATCCTTTAGGACCGTGCGGTTGGCAAAGATGCAGGCCGAGAACTTGGATTCATTGAATCGTTGACTGACGTAGCACAAAAACGTGAAATACAGTTTGAAGAATATTGGCCTACAGTAGTACGAGAAAAGACTGAATTTTATAAACCAACTGAGCAATTGATTTTCATCGATACGAAAACGAACTTGCCCCCACGTGGACCCATAATAAACGGTTCTCTTATCTTGAATTAAGTTTTTTCGACCACTTGATTGAACTCTTATATTCAGGGAATTTACAAGAATCAGCTCGCCTTTTGGGCCCTGAAGAATTTGAAATTTCATTTACATCGCCGTTTCCTATTAGTCACTATAAAATCGGGTTCGGTAAAGCTGCCAAGGCGGATACTGGACTTGACGGTGTAATTGTATTTTTGCTACATGCATATGTTAACGACAGTTTTGGAAGTATCTTACCAAGTAATTGGATTACCAGTAACGATCTTGAAAAACTTAAAACTGATTCAAAAATGAATAGTTCATTATTTTCTATTTACAAGGAAATAAGTGCAGTGAACTAAATGCCAATGTACATAAATTGATTAATTTCAATTCAGAATGAACTGGGAATCGATTTGTTCGCTTTGTTCCGATGCTGATCTAATTGTTGATGATGGTTTATCTGAAACCCTCATCTGGCATGGAGGTCTCTCAAATTTGGTTTCATTTGGAGCATTATCGTGTCAAAGTCTCGGTGAAAATGTGACTAGTAATGGTCTCAATGGTGTTATACTGCTTTCATGTCCTCTTATGGGCGATATGGTTGTAACTATCCAGAAAATAATGGAATCATGCACATGGAAAAATGTTACAATTATAACAGCATCGTCCGGTCTGCTTCACTTGATGCTGCATAAAGTTGAAGATCAGTTTAGTTAGGATTTTTGATTTTATATAAACTTAGAAGCCATTTTAATCGTAGGATCGACAGCAGATTTTGACTCTCGGATTTAGGATGCTTAGGCATAGGCTATGCCGCATAGCAGACATGTAAATCTATTGCATTTCCGATACTACCTCCGACGCAGTATTTACAGGAAAAGTAATTAAATCCTAAATAGCGAAGAAGAAGTTTTTGATCAGTTCAAGTCAAAAGTGCTAGAATGGAATCCTAATGGTGCCTCTGTTAGAGTTTGCAGTGCCACACAAATGGAAGTTATCGATTTCAAATGCTCTGGAGAAGAACAGTTTACATTGATCAATAAACCAACGCCATTTTTAAAGCCATTACTGCTCCAATCATTGAAACAAGATGGTTCAAGCCCATATTTCTCTCTCGAATCGGATGATCAAATTCAAATATCTGATTTTGCTGAAACTTTGCGACAGCGCCTCCATAATCAAAATCTTCAAGGTGATATTTGGTCTTGTGGTGATTTGGCATCGATGATTGGCTCAAGATTACAAAAATATCAATCTAAGTTTGATAATAAAGTAGCTGTTGTCATATTTGATCGTCAGATACAATTTCAAGCAGATCAAAACAAAGAAACTGGAAATGGATTCGACGATTTGATATTTTATTCGGAAATCGAAGGTCGGACAAATCTAAAGTCGAAACTTATTGGCTTCAAAACCAACATCACGTTACCTTCAAGTGACCGGGAGAATAGTTTGTATTCTGCCCTTTTCGACAATACATTGGAATATGCATATACACTTGCTCAAAATCTCTTTGAACAAATTTTTGACGAGGAAGGTATCGCTTTCAAAGCCGATGGCATGTTATCAACCTGCTTGGAGTCAATTCAAAAACACACAGAAGCAATAATGTATAACGCTGGGTTTATTTCACTTTGTCAACTTATTGAAGATGCGCATTCGAAAAACTCTATCTCTAGTTCAATATGTTCGCTGGAAAACCTCAAGGAAAACCTCGATGAATATACACCTAGCCAAAATATTTACTATCTCATAAATATTCTCAGGCACGTTGGACACTTTTAAAAATTTAACTTTCAACTTTAAAAATCAGGCGCCCGAAATGATAACGCTCAAGTGAATTTTGCCAACCAAAAAGTACTACGGAAGTTGATCCAGACTCTTTTCAAATATTCACGTCGTCATTCTGTCTTTACCTTCACAATTCAAAACATTTAATGGAGGGACTTGATGAAGGTAGATTTTTTCACGAGCAATTTGACCCATTCAGAATTTTACTTACTTTCATTTTAGAATCTGATTTAGAAGATATAATTGATGTGATGGCACCAAAATTAGAATATCTATACGCAAATATAAATGACATGAAAGTCCGTTATGGTGATTTATCCTTCAGTCTTATCATCGAAAATCTCTTCAGTGGGCTCCCCTTACCCAATTTTATAAAACATCACGCTGAAGGATTGATGGGGAAGTTATCTTCTGGTTTCGGTTTATTTGGTGGTGTCCAGGAAAAAACTATTTCGGATTATGAAACTATTATTTTTGTTTTTGCTGGTGGACTTAACTTCTTCGAATTGAAGTCTATAAAAAGGAACGTGATGACAAATATCGAACACATTCATCCAAGAAGCCTACGACTATTGAACGCTTTTTGGTGCTGACCGATCTCACGACAAAAAATCATCATTTGTATAAGGCTCGAAGAAATGTGTGGCAAAAAATTTGAAATAATATCAAATAGTTTTTACAATAAAAACGAGGCTGTAAAATGGTTGTAAATTACATGCTATTTTGATAGGGATTTTGTGCAATGAAAAACATTTCTTACTCATAATTTGAGGAATCATAAATTATGATTCATAAATGTTGAGTCGCATTTGCTTTCTTTCAGGACTGTTCATTGAACTGTATATTGAACAGTGTTTAATATAATATTGACAATATTCGATAAAAATTTCAAAGTGGAAAATTATCCGTTTCATTTTTTAAGATGCCAAATGAAGTTCGACAGCGAAAGGGATCACGTGACCCTTATCGGATAAAAAATGATCCCGATCGATCGAGACAAACGTCATTTAAATGGCAGCGAATCGTTTTAGTCTTTCTTATGGGTTTATGTGGTTGGTATGTCCGAAACGGGTCACTCGAAAATGTCTTCAACCCAAAGCCAATCACTGATCCACTTGTCACCCCTCTTCAAGCTCCATCCGCTGTGAAATCGCTCGGTCTTATTGATATGGATCGGTATTGGGGCTCATATCGACCAGGATTTTATCTTGGAATGAAAACGAGAGCAAAAAATTCGTTGGTTGCCGGATTTATGTGGATGGAGCAATATGTAAATGTCAGATCTATTCCAGGAGATTTTCTCCGCCACAAATGCAACCAAGATAATAAATTCAAATATGGATGGAAGTCACACGATGGGGTCCATTTTGGACGACAGAGTATCAATGAAGAAAGATTTGACCTCGAAACAAAGTTTGTTAAGCGACCTAGACTTGGTGGTTATGGTGGTGACTGGACCTGGCACATTCAAGCACGTTCGAAAAATAATCAAAAACCTTCAGCTGTTACTTTTATCGTTTATTTTACAACAGATAACGATGGAACGATTAAACCGGTAATTGACGCCGCGAATTCAAATAAAATTGAGCGAGTGTCAGGGAAGACTTCGGGTTTATCTAATTTCAATATCCGATTCAACGAAGATTCGCACAAAGGAACATGTTCCAAAGATGCAATTAAGTCCCATACGTTTTTTGAGAAAAATGATCAAAGGGATTTTGGGTAACATGAATATAGTTCTTTCATATTTTCATTACTATGAATATTTGAACTCGCTGACTGAAATTCACGAAGATGTAATGAAGCGATTGGCTGGTCAAATGATAGATGTAAATGGTCTTGGCAGCGTACCTAATATTTTTATTCAAAAGGGCGAAACAAATAATCCGCCGTCCGGGCACGAACATATTGTCTATGCTATAACTGCTGAGCTTCCTTTTTCACTGGAGGTCATTTTTGAATCGACATCAGGCGACCCAGAAAGACAAAAATCATTACTTGGAGACGTTTTTGCCACTGAATTCGAAACGCATCAAAATCAATTTAAACGATTATTCGCGGCAAATTTTAATCTTGCTTCAAAATGGTCTCCCGAACATGTGTCATTTGGTGAAGCTGCTTTATCGAATATGATTGGTGGAATGGGTTACTTCTACGGACATTCTAGAATTCAGAGAGGTAATGAACCAATTACTGTGAGTTGGGATGGTCCACTTTTCACAGGAGTTCCTTCACGATCTTTTTTCCCTCGTGGTTTTCTTTGGGATGAGGGATTTCATCAGCTTTTAATTTCAAAATTCAATCCGACAATCTCAATTGATGCCATTTGTCATTGGTTGGATCTTCTGAATCAGGATGGATGGATTCCACGAGAACAGATTCTTGATGATGAAGCACGATCTCGAGTACCTGATGAATTTATTATTCAACGAAATGACCGAGCAAATCCCCCTACGCTTTTATTAGCTATTGATGAGCTTATCGATTCAGGACATTTAAATGAAAAAGAATTGCTTTCGATTTATCCTCGCCTCGAATCATGGTTTCATTGGTTTAATTCGACACAATATGGACCCAAACCGTCAACTTATCAGTGGAAAGGAAGATTTATCAATGATCAAAATTCTGAGTTGAACCCAAAGACATTGACATCGGGTTTAGATGATTATCCACGGGCAACTCATCCAAGTCCGTCCGAATATCATTTAGATTTGAGATGTTGGATGATGTTAGCCGCACAAGTCCTAAATAAAATCAGTCTGATCCTAGGCAAATCAAATATACATTATCTTGAATTAGAAACTCAACTCAAAGACTTTGAGTTATTGAATAAGTATCATTGGGATTCCAAAATGAAACTTTATTCTGATTATGGGCTGCATTCGACGAAAGTAAAACTGAAGAAAACTCAATATCGAGATCAAAATAATAGAATTCAGTATAGAATGGAACGAGAAGTTTTATCAGAACCCATAGAACAGTTTGTTCAGCATAGGAAAAGTTGTGAAAATTTAAAACGATTTGGCTTAAAAAACTAAAATGTAGTACAAGCTATATTTTGAATTGTTTCTTTTATTTAAAAACTTTATAAAGTGGTTATATTACACTTTTCCCATTGCTTCTAAAAATTATTGAGCCAGATTCTCCCCAACTTGAACATATTTTGGACTTTATTCGCGACGAATCAAAAATTTGGACAAAATATGGATTGCGATCTCTCTCCAAGGATGATATTTTGTACAATGCCCGTAACACCGAACACGACCCTCCCTACTGGAGAGGACAAATATGGGAATGTGTTTATTATGAATTATTATAATATTTTATATATGACTCCAAACTGAGGTTTATATAATATCAATAATGAACAATTGACAGATAAATATCAATTTTTTGACAGTTCGAGCCTTAGAATACTATAGCAAAGAGATCGGGCCTCACTCTGAAAAGGCAAACCAAATATTCCACGAACTAAGAGGAAACATTGTTAATAATGTTTTTGAGCAATACAAAAAGACTGGTTTTATTTGGGAAAATTATAACCAAGATACAGGAAAGTTTCCGATAAATCGCTACGTATATAAACGTTTCGTTCAGTTTTCAGCGAAAATACGGTTAGAGTTGAAATCGATTTAGTTTGATGATTAATCAGAAACCTTTCAGGTGCCGGTCAAGGATGTCATCCTTTTACTGGCTGGAGTGCACTCACAGTTTTGATGATGAAAGAATCATAGCGTAGGTGTCAACTTACGATAATTTACCGTGGTTAATTCGACAAATACCTTATAATCACTGTAGTAGTGCAATATTTAGTCTTCAAGTCTCTTTTTGATGATCTCCTGCTGAGATAAATTTACAGATATTGGGTGATTTATCTCGTAAACCCGTATTTTAAGAATGAAATCGCCTATAAGAACTGATTACAGGATCAGTAAAAAAAATGGAAAACCAGTTTTTGACTTGAAAGATATGCTTATGATTGTTGAGTCACTAGAAGAAGAAGCTTTGGCCAATGAACATCGAGGTAATAGCTGAATGTACACAATGTCACACGCTCTGTATTTGTCGTCATGGGGGTGACGTCAAAACTCGACTCAATTCGAGACAGTTTATTGAAGCCCCCAAATAAAGAGGAAATTCGCATTGTACTCGTTTTTCAGCTACTATTCAACCCTTCTCAAATGTAACACCTGTTCAAACTATGCTAAAACCAACCCAACTGAAATGAAAACCTTAAAACAGACTTCAATCAAATAGTAACTAAATACAAAAAGTATTTTTGAACTAAAGATAGAAAGAGGAAAATATAATGTATTGTGTGCTCGATTTTGTAACGACACAGATCTGAAATATATTTTGACATGCTCATTTTCTCATTTATTGGCATTTGTTTGACGTGTCGAAGAAACAAAGCATAAAACATAAACCAAGTACCTTATTCAGAAAACGAAAATCATAAAGAAACAAGAAATTCTACCAGAGAAAATGTCACTCCAACAAAAAATAAAATCAGTACAATCACCTCGCCACTGTCAAGTGTCAATAGAGAATATACTATTAGGAACGGTGTGATTTTGGGATTAAGGGTGGAGTCGCCTCACGAGGACGACTTTCCAGATTGATCTTGGTAAAGTCAGCAAATTCTATCAAGGGCGTTTTAAGGATAAGTTTAGTTTGGGAAAAGTTTAAATCACTTTTTGGTGGGATGGGAACATGTCTCTACTGGCGCGATGACAATTTTTCGTTTTTCATAAATCATTTAGTATTGCAGAATTCAAAAATGAAAACGTTAAAATGATATATAATGATCATGGTACTATGTAAAAATGAGGAATTTTCCTTCCAGCGATAAACCTGTAGGGGGACTATCGGACATGAAGTATTATCGAGATGCCCCCACACACACTAACTCAGCGATGAATTGAAGAAGAGATGGCAAAAAAGTCTAAACCCTGTCAGGGCATATGGTTTAAGCGAATTTAAGAGTGTCAGTTTGTCGTTTGATTAAACTGACGTGATTTTTAAACCGTTATAAAGGAGGCCAGCAGTCGAAAACAAAACAATTTATCCTAAACTTATTGAAGGAATGGTTAAATTTTCATCACGGAGCTTTGAACTAAAACTGATTTTGGAACTTACTGAGCCGATAATTTAATCGCGCAACAGAGCTTGACGAGTTGTATGAAAAGAGAATTAATGAACGTATCAAGCACCTCCGCAATCAATATGAACATCAAGAGATAACGGAGCGAAATAAACGAAACGAAAGAAAGCAAAAAGCCATGTGAGTAAAAAACCATACAAATTGTGTGTAACTTTTATGTAGTGATACAGAGAAAAAATTATTACAAGAAAAAGCTGCTCAAGAAAGAGCGTCAAGTGAAGCATTGACTAAGGAATTAGAAGCTGCAAAAAAAGCCGAGGAAGAGGCCGAAAGAAAAAAAGAGGCTGATTATGCTCAAGCAAAGGCCGCCTCAGAGGCCGCGGCAAAAACAAAACTAGAAAGCGAACAAAAACAACAAGGTATTATCCAATCTTTTGAGTAAAGTTTTATTTTTATTCTAGTTCAACCTCCTCCGCCAGCATCAACCGGGCCCAACTTGACTGCTCCTGTAGTTCCGACCAGCAACCAACTTAAAAATAGTGATATCAGATTATCAGTTTTTCTTGATATCAATGCCATCAAAGAACTGATACACTCATGGGAAACAAAATGCGCAAGACTTCTCAAACCAGAAAGCAAAGAAGATAAAGAATTGGCGATGAAGATAAAACGGCAAGTTGCCATTCCAGGTAGGTTGATATTATAACTTCAGTTTATCATAAAAAAATATATATCGAATATTTTATATTGAATTTATAATGATCTGATCTTAAGTCGGCGCACTCACTCAAAGAAGCGGTACTGATCTTCGTGCACAGATTGATAAAATTCTAAATCTCGTCAAGAATAAAGACTTTCCAGGTAATCATAGCCCCTAAAGCTTACCCTTACTTTCAACCATAATATGATATACTGTATCATATACATTATGAGTAAAATGATTAAATATGCTCATTTACATATTATATATATGCTATGATTAATTCATTGTCATATCCTTTATGTCAATATTTTAAAATCTTCTTAGAGAATAAAACAGCTGGTGACTTTGTTATTTATGAAACGGCTAATCGGTTTGTACAGTTGGCAGAGGAACAACTAAGCTCAAATGAAAAAGCAGCACCCGCGATCGCGATCGCAGTGATCGCCTTGTGGCTCGAATCAGCACAGTTTGGTGAATTATTTATGAGTCAATTGTATAACACATGTCCTATTCTTATTCCAAATACGTTTCACGAAAATGTTGATGAACAAAAACTTAAACAAATGGTAAGATGATCATTTAGCCTTAACTAACAAGGATTTAAAATTCTCTTAGGGTGGTATGTGTCGTTTATTTGCATCATTAGCTTCATCAGATTGCCCACCAGGAACTGTCACGCATCCATTTGGTATTGAGAATATTTGGAGATTCTTGGTTGGAACAGTGCTTGGTAAGTACTTTTATCTAATTATCGATTATGAGATTTCGTTCAGTGCCTAACGTGACTGAGCTTACTTGTCAAGCCCTCTATGAAGTTCTCACATTCTCTGGCAAACGTCTTCAAGGATATTATAAAAATCAATTTGGTTAGTTATTACTACATTTATAATCGAGATATTATCGTAATCACTTCAGGTAAACTTATAAAATTGATTATTTCAAATTTTATACCGCGTTGTTCGGGTGGTCCTGGGGCTCGCTTAAGACTCCTGTTAGAAGATGCAATACAAAACGGATTTAAGGATCCACCAGGGTCAATAGGACCTGGATTTTGGGGCACAAGAGATATGTACACCGGAAAGGTGGCTGGTGATTGAACTATTCTTTCTTTAATTATTATTCTGTTCACTGCCTGTTGATGAAATTTGAAATTACTACTTAAAAGTTTATATTTAAGATGTCCCATATTGATAATACAAAAATAGAGGCATACGATTTTCCATATGACCAGAGCAGTTTTGGACAGTCCAATGTGGATCAAAAATCGCTCAATCCTGAAGAAATGATTGAAGAAGCAGCTAGAAAAAGGGAACACCGATTAATTAAAAACAGAGAGGCAGCTCGAGAATGTCGAAGGAAAAAGAAAGAATATATCAAGGTATTATATTTGAATGAACACTACCCTTAAACAAACCCTTAAGTGCCTTGAAAATCGCGTCCAAGTGCTTGAAAATCAAAACAAGGCATTAATCGAAGAGCTCCACAAATTGAAAAGGACTTATGAAGATTCTGGGTCACGTCTCCAAGGAATTTCAACAGATGGAACAGGTCAAGGTCAAAATGTTGTGAATCAGACGACTAATCAGATTTCACCACAAGTGGCGCTCCATTTGGCTATGTCAAATCCGCATCTTCCGCTAAACAATCATCCCTTTACTTGAGTCCCCCCGTGAGCGAAATCGGAATCTTCAAACTCAAACACGACTTCACGCATTTTATTGCTTGATACTGTATATAAAATCTAAATCTTAATCATTCTCAGCGTGTGGAATGAATCACTCTTTCTCTCTTAACCGTGTATTTCAAAAAGAGCTAGTTCAGAGAATTAGACTTACTGATGCAGTCTTTCTTAATTTCGATTTTAATCCGTATTTTCTGCTATTCCGTATTAATAAATTCAGAATGCCAGCATATCATACAACTCAAGTTCAACAAATCCCATCGGTGGGCAATATGGGGGTACTTGCTCTCCGTGGAAATACAAAAGGACCTGCACCACAGATTCAAGAAGAGGATATAATTGGTAATAACTTCTACCATTAAACTCGTTAAAGTGGGATGCGATAGTCATTGTCTCTTAACTGCTTCATGCGGAATTCGAAACAAATAGCCATCACAAAGAGGCCCCTCATTATATCCGAACGGTGCTAAAGAGAAACGACTCAAAAACAACAAAATTTTTAGATGAGGCCATCAAGTATTTCAAAGCAAATGTTTTCTTCAAATCATTTTCTCCTGAGAATGATGCTGATCGTCTTTTTATTTACGTCACTCTATGGATTCAAGGTAGTTCCATATCCATCTTGACGTCTATTAACCCTTTTGATTCTAGAATGTCTTAAAGTCCTTCAAAAGGCTCAGTCACGCGACGACGGATGGAAGAGTCTCTACAGCAAGAGTGTTCAAGATTTTGCCATCCCAGGCGATTCATCTTTTCCCATCAACGCATATTTTCATAAACCAAGATCATCTCAAGAAGCTCAAAAAATGAAGGATTATCTGAAAGTATGTGAACCATAAACCCTTATCCTATTCTGATTGTTTTCTTCAGCAAGTTCGACTTGAAACTGCCACTCGAATGCTTGATATTGCATTAGACGCCAATGGAAAACCAAGCAAATGGTGGATGTGTTTCACAAAAAGAAAGTTTCTTGGATTGTCACTTTCTGGTCCTGGATACTAGAAGACATACTTCAGAAATCGATACTTCAAAAATCATATTCGACACATGTTTTGACGATTTTTTTCTCGCTTCAACTAATCCTCTTCGATAAATTTCAGCCAAAAATTGTAATTACTAAAAAATTTACAACAGATCTTAACCGCACGCTCGAATCAAAAATAAATTCTTCTATGTAATATCGGTGATATCCTAATCATATCACTGTTGTTTCGATTTTATGCATACGATATGTCGCATTAATAGCCTTAACAGTTACTCCGAAATGTTTTCAACAAACGCATTTGTTTTACGAAAATTATGTTAAATAGGGGGTCTGACTCCGACGACTTTGTGGAAAATTTTCAACATGATTTTTTTGGCCCTAAACCACTTCGAACATTCTCCCCATTTGGAGTCGTTGGAGAATCAATGATTCTGGAAAACCAGTTCGTAGCATGAGTGTTCAAAAAAAAGGTAAAGGTTGATTAGTTTTAAAGAACTCCCAGTGGATTTAAATTCTGACGTTCGTTAAAGTGGTTTTTGTTATTCTGAGTGATTACAGATATATCCAATTGCAATCATTTTTGAATTTATAGACAATGGGAATTTACTCGTGTACGATTTCATAATCTGCGATTTTGGTATAGTTTGAGATAGTTGAAGAAATATGATCTGCTTACTATTTAGGAATAATAATTTGGTAACAAATATTCTGTACATAACTTCTGTAAAATGAGTAGCTGTCAATAACAACTTAAAAATCTTAGTTAACAACCGGTATACCGTATACGAAGTTAAGTGAAACAATGTTGTAATCATCACTGAAAGGGCATATGTCAATATATTGACACTTTCTCGCATGAGGGTTTTTCTATCATCTTTAAAAATAGCATTGGAAAACAACATTGTGATGAGAGACAAATATACTTTCAGATTAAGGTCGGATTTCGCCGTCAAGAAAGACAAATTGGGGGTCATAATAGATTCAAACCTTTTCAGAGTGATCGACGAAAGACGAAAAAGAGTCATCTCATTCATTTTTATTCGTTCTATACTCGTAAGAATTAAATTAAGTTTTTAAGATTTACATCAGCAACGAACCTAGGTATAGGCCACGACGTTGTAGTGTTCTCAGGAGATTAATTTTAAATCGAAAAGAAAAAACCAAAAGTTGAAATTAATGCCAAGTATGATTTATATGCTTTTTAGGGTTAAATTAGTATTTTGACGAAAACCAGATTTCACCAAATCGACTTCAATTTAATACTCCAATGAACTTTACTTTCAACTTTGGTTGAACAGTTTTTTTACTCAAGATTGTAGCAGGGTAATAAATACAGCGAAGATGTAAGTGAGAGCCTCTGAGACTCAGAGTCTGAGTAGAGAACCGAAGTAGACGACAAAGATATAATTGACAATTTTGGATGTGGGTGACAGAATTTTCGTTATCTATGTCCATAGTGTCATGTTTTTTGAAAACAGTCTTGGTATTTGGTCAAACATCATGAGCTTGCAATTTTTGTGACACCACGGATATAATGGAAATCATTTTAACATGTTTTAGTATAGTAGTTTTCAAAAAACATGACGCTATGACAATACTGGTCACTTTTTTTGGTCAACATTATTTTCATAATGTTGATCGGAGCGTAGCGAAGGATGTACAAACGGATGTACAAAATTGCGTGAATGTTATTAAATGGAATTCTTTGTGGCTTTTTTGTGCCGCTTCCATAACTTAAAGTATTTTTGCTTTGGGGATTATTTCTTAATCAAGTAATGAGTTTGAATCAATTTTTAGCCAAGTCTAAATCTGAGAGAAAGTGAAGCAAGAGAGAAGAAAACTATGGTATTACAAGGGTCCAAGACTTAGCAATTAGCCAAAATGGAAAATATGAATACGGATATGATTTTATCAACAGGCAAATATTGTGAAGCCGAGATGAACACAGAGATACCAATAGTAACAAATGGTTAGTTTTGAGGATTTAATGAATTCAAAGATGAAAATTTGATAATGAAAGCCCTCTGAAATTGTACTTACAATTTTTTGTCGATATTTTTTTCATGTTTAGGTGTTTGGAGTAATTGGCATGAATGGGGAAAATGTCAGTTTGTAACAGTACCATGGATTGGATCATTAAATATTTTTTAAAGTACATTCATTTAGTTCATAATCGTTTATGATTCGATAATAGTGCATCGGCAGAAAATACAGAAACAGAGATTGTCTGGATAGAAATCATTTTAATTACAGCAAGATTGAATATATTTGTCAAGAAGGCGAACCTGTTGACGGAACGGATCTTCCAAAACCGATTATTTTGAACTTCATCGGTCAAGTTCATGTAAGATATTGAAATAGAGTTATCCGATGAAGACGATCACTGTCATATTCATATCTGCCTTGTATTGTGGACTCAAGTACCGCTTGCCTGTATTGTATTGAGTGCATTTATCATTGGAATCGCGTGGGAGATTAAACATGGGATATCACTTAAAAAGTAAGCTTTACCGTAATCAATGTTAATCAGTGGCATAATTTATGTCTATGTAAACTGATATTATACGGCCTTTTCAAGATACAAACGAAAGACACTTTGGCAAAAAATGTCTTCACGGCGATCGAAACGGTCTAAACGGCATGATCAAAATACAGAAATGAATCTCAAACTTGAAAAGCAATTAACTCAAAGACGAACAGGAGTCCCGAACGGAGATGTAACAAACATATCGGAAACTGGAGCAAGCGATGCTAAACTTGAAACACTGGTCAGAATTTTGTAATAAATTCACCGAATCATGCATTTAAAATATTGTAGAGGTTCGAATGATTATCACATATAATTTATTACCGAAAAACGAGAAATTAACCGGCACGAGAAATGAATGAGAAAACTTAATTTGACCGGTAGAGATCTTTAGTTTGAGGATTTGATCTATTGTTGCTAAGTTGATGAAAAGATTTCGCCATACTCAAATTGACAGGGCTGCCAAACTCGTGGCAAACATCTCCCAATCTAGCTTTATAGGCTAAAATAAAATAAGGCTCTTGTTTGAAGTTGATCATCTTTACCTAATGCATCGGCTTGTCGATTTCCATAGTCACTTTCTCGGCGTACGAAAGTAACCATTACAGAACGCCCTTCGCTCAGATTAATTTTCATGTATTTCCAAATCAATTGCATAATATAATCATTTGAAGGGACAATGACCAATTTCTTCATTTTTAATAAGCACTTTAAAAGAATCCACCCGAATCCAATATTTTACCGTTAACAGTCACGCTAAGAAGTTGGCCTTACTGGACGAATGATCCGTGGTCTAAAATTTCGGTATACTAACTGACTTTATATAGGCAAATTATTTTAATATTATTTCACTCCCCTTGAAATCTTATTCTGAACATTTTGGCGATATCCGCTCGAACTTAAAGTCATTTTTAGAAACAGTCCGGGAACCTTTCCTGTAAGCTGTCTGTTCTTATTTCGATATCAGATTTGAATTTGTATTTATGGGCAACGATAAGTACCATAAGAATCGCACAACCTTCTATCTGAGTACTTGATAAATGCTTGTTTGTATAGCCACATGTTATATCAGCCATCTCAGGAATGTCAGTAAATGGACTACTTTGACTTGTGAACCAATTGTCACCAAACCAAACAGAACATCCACTTTTTGGATCTATGTCAGTTCTCTTGTCCGCCGAACCATCGACCCATGCGATAATATCGTTTCGTTCATTCTTATACGTAACAAGTTGAATTTCCACACCAGTTACAGGATGAGCTAAAAACGTTATTATTAATAACTTATAAACAAAATTCAAATTGATAATTCAGCATTTAGCTTGAAAAATTGTTACCAAACAGTCATTACTTACTACATTGGAATGGGTGCATTTTGCGTGTGGGTAAATTTGAATGGTCTGTTGTATTAAAAGGATCGTATATGTAGTAGCTGTCTTCTCTTACTGTAATATCGTTGCATTCATTGATTTCTAAATTCAATGATCAAAACACTCAAATATATTAACGTATCATTAAACCTTTGTCTTTACTAAAACGTATACAGTGTCCGTCTTTCATCGTTACTTTTTTAGAGTTACTTTTAACAAAGTTTGCCCACGGTGGGGTTGTTGACATCATTTTGATTCAAAATTATCTCTGGATGGTCACAGGGGTTACAAAAAAGTATTGAAAATATGTATCAGCAAAAATGAATTTTCTTACAAATTATCTCAAATATTTAAGAAAGGGGTTATATCAAAAAAATAACCGATACGAACAATCAAATAACTAATATCAATTCTCGCTTCAAATCGAATTAATTCGTGTCATACTGATCAATTTCGACCACTTAAATACACTGAAAACGCAGTTACGGCTCCGAATAGTGACGGCCGAACGGAGCAGGGGTGAGCAGTGACGAAACGTGAAAACGGTCTACAATTATGAAGCTTTTGATTTCTCAAATGATTTCATAAAGAGCGTTTCGACCGTTTCGATTAATACAAAATCATAAGTCCAGGTGTTCACTGCATGTGACAAATGCCTGCAGCATGATTTGACCCATTACCAGCGATATCCCCAACCGAGCTTTCCAACCGAAAACAAAAAGGGTTTAAAATGAAGCAAATCGCGATTGCAACCTTTTTCAAGTACACATAAACCGAAAATCGTCAAAGAAACCGAAAAGACTAAAGTTGAATCGAAAAAAAAGAGTACGGTTCCTAATTTATGGATATTTTGCAAAATCTTTCGTTTTTACAACCGGCGAAATATAAACTAGACTGATAAATTTCCCTTAAGACATTAGGGAAGTTTCTATGAAGTACCAGAGAAACGAGGATGCACCTATTTGTCGCTCAGAAAATGGGGCTCCGCGTCGAAAAATACCACTGTGTGCCTGGTAAGTGGAGAAAGAACCAGCCCTGAGAACCTCGGTACCCTTTTGCGTTGCATAAAAAAGTCCTCAATGATTAAACTAAAGGTCTAAAGTGCGGGTTCATTTACCGGTCCCTCGGTTCATGGAGCCATTTTCCAAAATAAAAGTCACGAATTTTCATGTAGGCATAAACTTTATATTCAGTCGTTTACCTTGTCTCGAAAAGACCAAAACAAATTTCATCATCAAATATATAATTGGCCGCAATCAAGTTTACTTAGACTGATTAACCTTGTCGGCCACTTTTTATTGGCCACTTTTTAGCCGACTGATCATCTCATCATCAAATGCTTCACTATGCACCGAGTTCATTGAGTGAACTACAGTTGTTTCTGGAAGGTAAATACTTCATTTGACGTGAAAAATAGAGAATACAAGACTGTTGATTTATCATTGACCCCGATTTCAGTTCATTAAAGAAATTTAAGACGTTATGTCTTTCAGCAAGAATGTTACCATAAGACAGTTTTTGTTAATAATTTTGAAATTTTAAGACAATGACAATATATAAATATCAATTTTATTGCAAGTAGTTCATATATTTAGGTTGAATTCCGGGATTAAAAATCGGAATATCTTGTTTTTCTTCGGGAGATTTTTTCATTTCATAAAATTGAAATTGATTCAGTGAATCATGCTGATTCCGGGAATATAAAACTTTTTGTCCAAATTCCTGGGAATTTGAAATTGAAATTTGATCCGAGTCCACCAAACAGTCTCGTTTACTGTATACAGTATACCGTATAAAGTGTTCACAGCTTGGTACGACCCTTTTAACTTATAATTACAAGGCCCACGGATATTAAGAGATAGAACAAAATGCATTGAGCAGTTTCAGAACACTACAATCGATCAGTATCGCATGTAGCGTTAGTATTTCAAATTGGAATTTCCAATGTATTGTAATATCGACGCCATTAGTGAGCCATTATGATAACCACGTGACATCAATTATTTAGCTGTACTCAGAATTTAAATCCGGGTGTATCAAGGCGTTGACCTTTCTAAGAAACAAGGTAACCTATCGAGATCATCAGTCTCTTAGTCATACTTTCAAGTTGCAATAATGCTCATTTTTTGAACATTAACCTCTACTGAACATTCCATTCGAATAATTTGTCTTTGAAACGGTTTGAGTCAATATTTGTTGGTGAATACGGGTTAATTGAGTTCAGTTCAGACTTTACAACTCTAAACTCCCTAGACTTTACTAAAGCGATCATATTTATTTGATCATTCGTTTCTTAAATTTTACGAGTTAAAATAAAAATCAAAAATCGACCTGGACCAAAGTTGAAATATTTATGGGTCGATAACCGTTTTGCTCGATCGAAAAGGAAAAAAGAGAAAGATATTTGAAAGAGAGAAGACATGAATGCATTTATTAACATATTAGGAAAAGATTCATATTGAGGAAATGAAATAAAAATCTCCTCAAAATGCATTTTTATCACTCATTTGTATATGAGGTCAAATGGTGATTTGTAATGAAATCGTAAAAAACGTTTATTAAACGGTTTAATTTTAACCATCTCACGACTATAAATTATATCCTATAATAAAGTTTATAACTGATAAAAAGTTATAGTTAAGAAAGTTGTTGTATAAAGAAAGCTTTGACTCAAAACTATGTTCGATTTTTCGTTTGTGAACTTCATTTATTGGCCTTGAGTTTGAAGAGATTAAACTCAGTAACTCGATTAAGCAAATACAGGGTGAACTGTAGATTTCAAACCTGACGTTTTTTTCTAAAAAGGACACGCCTTGTCACGTTTGCTCGTGACTGAGATATTTGATATC
>SCLD01092427.1:0-34982 GCA_004367895.1 Oikopleura longicauda | reverse complement strand
TAATCAGGGACTCGGACCAAAACCACAATGCAAGGTTAGTTATATGGAAGACAACTCTTAACCCCTATCCCGGACAATTGAGGAACGTTGTGAAAAAAAACGGATAGGGGTTAACACACTCATCATTGGTCCAATCAATTAACACTAGTTTTTGAAATCGTTTGTCTCTATACAAAGTTTAAGTTAAGAGAACTCGATTGAATCAATTGGAACTTAAAATATAAAAAGTTTCCCGTTTAGATCTCAACGATCTCTAAAAAAGTATTTTCGTCCTATTTATTGAACATCTTTGTGCTTTTCTCGTGGGCCAATAAGGTTTAATGATAGCAATATCGATGGTTCGTAATTTTAATGATAGCAATATCGATGGTTCGTAATTTGTTCTACACGCCACCGAATTGTGTGGCACCAGTCTGAATTTACACACGTCTCTGAGTGTCTGGGATGATTTGAAACATCTTTAAATTGAGGCCAACTTGGCAATATCTGTTTTGGGAAGCATTTATGGTCTTTGCTCAATTTTAAGTCGGTCTTTAATGTATATTTTTAGTCATTTTTAGTTTTTGTACTATTTTAAAATGACTAAAATGTATTTAGAGTGGATTCAGTGGCGAGGACAAACCACTTTCGGCTCCGGCGAAGTTAACCGTGGCCAACGCGACGAGCACTAAAGCGATTATAAGTTGGAAAAAGCTCCAACCAAAAGATTTACGTGGACAGATGAAGGGGTACCAAGTTCAATATAATCCAGTAACTAAACGTGAGTATAAACATGTATAATCTGCTTCAAAGTCAATAAAAGACGTCCAACAAAAATGTTGTTTGGAAGTTTTGAATATTTGATTTGGAAATTAACCGATTAAAACAAATCATAATTTAGTATCAGATCCGTCAAATACAAAAAAAATAGAAACTGTCGCCGAAACCATTGAATTGAAAGGACTGAAAGCTGCTACGAAATATAAAGTTAAGATTGCTGCATTAAATGGAGCTGGTGCCGGCCCATTGTCTTCACCAATTGAGGAACTGGTTGATACTGATCTATTTTATTATCCCCCCAAATCGGAGGCTCCGATAGTCCCAGATTTTGTTTTTTTAGCATAATGCTATGTTATAAAATTTTTAAAATTGTGAAATATTTTCAAATGATGACATATCTTGATTTCCGTTTACATAATCGAGATTGAGATATTCAGTGAATAAGCAGCGTCGTGGTGACACGCGGTAAAATGACATTTTGCGCTGCGTTGAATCGTTTTTCGCAGCGGTTATTCATCTCGTGACCTTATTTGCTCAACATTAATTATTGCTCAATTAATTTATCGCGTCATTGATTTAAATTGAACATTCCATGAATACATCAGGATTTTGTTTTTCTAGATTTGTTGAATACGAATTTCAAGTAAATGACCGATCATTGCCCTTATTTGTTCTTTCCATACTTCGAAAAGCTTTTTCACTTCACATAGAGACGTGAGACAAGGTTTTATTTAGATGACCCCGCAAAGCCCCATTTTACAAAATATTTCTGTATGACGGGTTTGAGTACAGGGCCTCAAATTCCTGGTCCACAATTCAGTCATTTCCAGCTCATTTAATATTTGGATTTTGATAATCTGGATTTTGATTATGGTAAACGAGGCTTAAGAAGCCAAATGGGCCGCAAAGACATTCGATAGACGTTCAATATTCAATAACCGAAATCTCAAGTCATTTCATTTACCTCAAAATATAGCAAGAGAAAGATACTTTTGATTTTTGTTTCGAATTTTACTAGCCACGATAAATTTTCTAATTCAAAACTAAGTTCATCCAGCATATAAGTTTACGACAATGGAAACATACCCTGGACCGCCTCGAAATGTTCAAATAATGACAATTCTACCCGATTTATTTAACATAATGTGGGAGGAACCCGAAGAACCCAATGGTGTTATCACTGGATATAAATACGAAATATCTGGAAAACCAAGAGACAAAAAATCAGGAATGAAAGATTTTGCTGTTATAAAAACGAATTTAGGGATGCGTTTCAACCAAAAAGTGGAGTGTTAATGAATCAAATCTTAGTAAATAAATCAAATGTTAGTTTTTGACGGCATTATCATCATCACTTATTTTTTTAAATCCGGTGCAATGTGCCTCAAGTGTAAAAGCAATGTGCCTAAAATCCTTGAATATTTGTTACAACTGAGCAATAATGTTAAAAAGTTGGTGAAAATGAGTCGAAAACCTCCGACTTTTTCTCCGACTTTCACCGACATTTTAACCTCTTTGCAACTGAGCTAATTTGAAGCGCTTAACAGATGGTCCAAAGTCTCGAACAGACATTCCAAATCTTCTTTCCAACTATGATTATACAATAAAACTGTACGCTCGTAATTCAGTTGGCTTATCTCAAAATCCAGCTTTGATTCGAAATTCGACAATAACCTACGAGCAAGCTAGGCCGCCAACTCCAAGTAATTTTGAGCATCGTCTCCAGCAAACAGGCGATGTGAATTTTACTTGGGCTATTGATAAAAATGAATTCGAACCCGATAATTTCACACTTTTGGTGAGGTCAATATTTCAAGAAAAGTGTTTCATCTTTATTTTAGTATCGTATTGATGAACCAGAATTTCAATTCGAAAAAATTGTGATAGAAAATAATCGTCCGAGACCGTCCAAGCTTATTAAAAAGTAAGTATTATCAAACCCAGCTGTGTCCGCCATATAAAAAGAAGAGAGTATCTAGAATAAGAATATAAATTGACTTGAGCTAGTTTGCGTGACATGAACAGAAACATTGCGCCCATCATGTCACATGATTCATGTGCGCATCATGTATTCTGTATAAAATACATGTTGTCAAGTAGACAGTGTCCACTGCCATTCTGGAAAGGAATAATGTTGTGAGCTTGTCCTTATTCAACAATTGTTACATTATGTATAAATAATGTATTATCATATGAAACTGTATTTTGTAATTCAAGGAATTCGTGGTATGAGAAAAGAAAGCTTGTCATATTTTTAGACAGCGAGGTCAAAAACAGCTCTAGGAACTTCACATAAAATTTGACGGCGAATCGTCTGGTGCAATAACCATTTTTCTTGGTTAATATTTGTATGGAAGTTTCGTCGAAACTGACTGTCTCTGAGTTGGCTAATCAAGTCTGTGATACATAACGAACCCAAACAACCCTTTTAATTCTGGTTCAACATGTTCTCATAAGTTATGAGTCGTGATCACTGATAACTTATCAGTACATTGCATAAAAAAGGCACGCATCTATCACACGTAATATAAATGTTTTTCTGAAGTCATGAAGGATAAAATCGTTTCTCCTAAAACAAATCATTCACTGAATCGTGAACAGTCAAGTTAACTCCTTATTTTTCTGTATTCACTTCTTAGCTACGAAATAATTTCCCGGACACAGCGAAACTTCAGCTGGTTCTTAACAGGAATTCAGTCTCCGACCAAACTCAAACATCACTGTGATTTTATTTGCTTCCAATCAATATGGTCATTCCAATAATATAACAAAGACTTTCGAAACTGATGGTAAGTCTTTTTATTTAAGATATTTTTGCGTTGCATTTTCTTCAAAGATTATGAATCATAATTTATGAATGATTATAAATGATATTAAAAGTATTGATCACACGAAAAAGTTTGGCAGACTAAAGACGTTAATTTGGACCAAATAATAATTTGCTAACGCCATATGATATGGTCTATATTGACCATTTGATAGGACTCACTTAATATTTGATGATGTCATACAATTGAGTTTCATCAAAACTATGTTTTCGAGCCAAAATGTTTGAATGGTATTGTTATTTTGTCATATAATATACAGTAAGGGCGATGATTTGACGTGACCATTGAATGAAATGAGGTCAAATTAGAATTCTTTGTGTAGAATTAAAAAGCGTCAACCCGCGACTTTGACCCACATCCCCCTTTCAACCCTTTTTGGTATTCTCGGATTAGAAAAGACTCGAACACGAGAGAAAACAGGCCATATTAAAATTGGCAAAAACTTGGATATGAATCAAATTATTATTTATATTAAACCAAGTACGACCGATTCAGGTTCAAAATTTTAGCAAAGCATAAAAGCCAAATTGTTTTTGGGTTTCTTTATTTCTTTTTAGCTGGTGCAGTATTAGAAGGCAACATTTGGTTTATCGCAGTTTTAATTGGTGTTGGGATAACTTTCATTCTTATAATAATTTTTTGTTTTGTTCAACATTCCAAAACTGGTAAATATCCCGGTAAGTTAAAATGATGATTAAAATGATCAATTTCTTCTCATGCCAAGGTCAGTTCATGACCAACAGAGAACAACTGAGGAATATCATAATCCGAGTATGTCTCTGGCTTGTCCCTAGAAATTGCACCTTGATGTAAAATCTTATTTGACTGGACACGAAAAATCTACTTTTTACTTAAGTTCAAAATAAAACAATTGATATGATGGTCGAAGGTCATGATGAAGCAACGCCGGAAGATAAAAATCTTTTGCCACCACAATCTCCGAGGTAAATATAAAAGTGCGAATTCCTTGAGTGCAAAATTTTATTATTTAATCCATCATGATGATAAATCTCAAGTGTGCAATCATAAACGATATTGTGTTTCATAAATTTTGTGCACACCAGTAATCGTGCGTTTATAGATTGGGATCTTATCGTCCTCGCAACCACTCAGATCGCTCCTTGTCGCGCTCGGCCAGTCGTATTTCTGAATCTAAAACAATGGCAGAATTGCGTAGTCGACTCACTGAAACTGAGATTCGAATATCGCAAAATTTGCCATCTTATGATGACTCACGAATGATAACGTCATCGGTCATGATGTCTTCAATGACGTCATCATCGACGGCCAGCGAGTCGAGAAGCCTCTGCTCAGATGCAGAAGCCGATCAATTTTGCCAAAAGGTTCAAATTAGAAATAATCAAGTAGAAAAGATCTTAAAGTGACAACCAAAAAAGTTTAAGCCTTAAGACTTTAAGGTCACCTTAAGATCACTAAAAGATCACATGATTGATGACTGGATATCCAGTCGCATGTCCGCTATAAAGCCCTTTCAATTTTGTTTATAGACCTGGATTCGATTTTATATATCACCAGACCTATAATCTATAGGCTATAGTAGAAAATGATTCTAGAATGCCACTAGTGGTCAAAATCTCTGCTTATTTCGTTATTATCGTTTTATGGAATCATAAAAGGATAAATACCGTTTTTCAGTTGAGACAATTTTATAAGAAACCTATTAAGCCCTTGTAAAATGATATCACCGCATTCTGCCGCATATGTATCCGAAATGCGAAAAGTATCTTCTGAATCTGATTCGATTGTCGGTTTCGGTGAAGAGGGCAATGCGACCAGACATTACACTGAGGTTCGTTTTCAATTAAAGTATTGGCTCTACTAATAATAAATTGGTTCATCGATGCTGGTGACAGCTATTGACGATAAAAAATATCGAGCTGGTGGCCTTAGGTTGAGGCCTTATCATTTTTTCCAAATACTTCCCATAACCAATTTTCGGCCTTTGTCATTTGGCCCGATATTTGAAAGTACTTTAACGTCATAGCGCAAATTGAACTTAAAAATTGAAAACGTTATTGAGAATGGATCCTTCATCGGGCAATACACCAAAGATAATAGTCAAAGGAACAGGTTCGTTCGATAATATCAAAATCGAAACTCACTCAACTTCATTCAATTAAACAGAATTTAAGTATTGAAAGTGGAAACAGTCCAGAAGAATCAGATTTAAAAACGTTTGCACCACAATGATAAATCGCCTTCCTAAAATCATGTTATATTAACATGCTATCAACATTTTCTTCAAACTTCTTCAACCGAATAAAATTGCCTCATTTTCATTTCTGAGTTTGCAAGGTTTTTATGACTCATAAATGACCAAGCCATAGATGATATAAGAATGGATTGAGATGTTTCCAAATTTATATTATATAAATCACATAGTTTGAGGTAAAAATCCGTACCCACGGACATTCAAAATTTGTCCAGGTGATAACTCACCAGCATGGTTAATAAGAAAGCACATAAACGATATGCAGCATGTCATATGATATTCTTTATAAAAGTTGAATTGTTTATTGTAGGGTTCGAAACCACGATTTTGTTCCTGACGAAATTGACTGTCTTGCACGACAAAAATCGTGCACGATTTTTATTTTGGTCCAAATAAATTTTGACGAATTTGGCTCAAAATCACTACAGGTTTATCCTAATCTGCAATTGTAACCGTTACGTTTGAACATGGACAATAAATTCAAGTTACGTTTGAACATGGACACCTCAAAAGCAGTTGCTCAAAATGAGTCATAAAAACTGCTTTTTTCGCAATGTTCAATTGTAACAGTTACGTTCAGAGATTAGGATCGACCTGTAAACTATTTTACCAAGTTAGATCATTTCAAAAATTTAATTTATTTTGGTGCTTTTGGTGAGTCAAATTATATTTGATCTTCAAATTTACTACACTGGTTGTACACTTAAGTTACGTTCACTTAAGTTACTTTTTTCCAAGAGTTACACCTATTTAAAAACTGATGATTTTATAAGTGTATAAAATTAAAAAGGCCGATGGTTGAAGAGCTAATTTTTTGTTCATTTTTCCTACTTAGTTTATCCATATTTGCTTTGATTAAGTATGAAAAGTACTGAAATCAGATGATCATTAAGATATGGGCCTTAAGTCACGCGTGGTCACGGTTAGACTGTACAAACAGAATAATCGAAATATAAATTTGACACTCTCTAAGAAGATGCGGGCTGTATATTTCCTGGTCGTATGTCACACCGATAATTATTCGATTTAATGGAAAAGGATGATGAAAAGGAAAAGTTCTAGGGAGAAAGGAAAACATTGAATATTAAATTGCCTTGAGGCAAGGACTTGAAAAATATCAATAGAGAGAAAAAGGGTGAAATATTAATTTAAGAGACCATTTTAAATTATCGAAGAATGAAAATTCCAAAATCTACAGTTTACTCAATGCCAACATTCGTGTTCATGATTTTATTTTTTGGAATGGGATATTTTGGGCATATTTTATATTCAAACAACTTTGAATCGATTCAAGCTAGATCAATAGATGATTTCAGGTAAAAATTTAGGACAGAGATCGGCGGACTCCCGTTTCCGTGTCCGCGATCACGAAGCGGTCTCAATCTGACGAAATTGAGTTTGACCCATCACGAGATAGAGTTTAGTCTGCTAATTTCGAATTAATAATTGAAAAATCTCTTTGGCATCATACGGCTGAGATTTTCAAGTTCTAGTGGGAGAGTATTTACATTACGAGGTTTATGAAAAGAAAAAAGGGAAAATAAATTCCAATTTTCCAGTACTTCATAGAATTTTTTCTACCGATCTGATCTTGAATCCGGGTTTTAAGAATCAATTAGATAGCCGATAGACTAAATCGGCTACGCCGAATTCAGCGGTGATTTTCCCGAAATATGATCACGTGACCTGAAAATAACGCAATATAAATTAAAAAAGGGTTTTTTTTATCGTCCAGACATCTACGGACACCTTCGAATCAAGGCTAAAAATATTCGCTATTATCTAAGCAATCAACGGTTTATCAACCCCGCATCTATTTGGCCGGGCTCTTAAAACAACCTTAGTGTCTGCTTCGCGGACACCCTATGTACAATAATGTTGACCAAAAAAAGTGACCATTATTGTCATAGTGTCATGTTTTTTAAAAACTACTATATTAATACATGATAAAAATGATTCCCATTATATCCGTAGTGTTTTAAAAAAATCGACCTCATAATGTTTGACCAAATACCAAGCCTGTTTTCAAAAAAACATGACACTATGTCCGAGTCCGTACCAACCGATTTCTGATTTAGGATATGATTTTCGTATATTTTTGACAAGATGTTAGTACGTTATTATTAATATAATTATGATAATGGATTCAGATCTGAAGTTTATGTGGCACTTTCTGAAGCAAAAAAAGAAACTGAATTGTATGAAGACTCAAATTCTATCAAATCAAATTCTAAAAACTGTCCTGTCAAACCTCTAAAGCACGATCTTAAATCAGGTGTCTTTACTGGTATCGGTAGGCGGTTTTTTAGTCGTCGGGAACGCCTTTATGCTCAGGAAGGGTTCAAGCATTTTAAATTTGAACAATAAGTTTTTAAACAAATTCCTTACTATGAGAAAACCCCCCATCTTAGTGTAAAAGTCAATCTGATGATCAGTTAGATCGAATTGGAACTTGTGATAGAAACGAATATTGGCCTTCAGATACACATAGGAAGGATTTAAAATTTACATTTAAATTATGCCCTCTGTTTAATATTTCAAAATAGATTTGAAATTCCTCCATAGAAGCCACATTATGATGAACGTGAAAAGTCAATTAGCAGGATGTTTAGGTCGGTTTTCAAATGATTTTGGAGCTGGTTGATAAACGCTTACCACAATAAGTTTCCAATGGTGAATCTTCTCGATTTCATTGTGAAAACCTTACTAAGTCGAAAAATCCGGATCTTCATCATGGCATAAGGTATTTTGGATGTTAAGAACGCCAAATGCTCATTTCGAAGGGTCAAAGGCATATTCGATAAATTATGGTGTGATGCGAAAAATTAAACCAGAGGTGTGGAGCAAGGCATTCAATGATCCAACGTGGATCAGGTCAGATTTTCAAATTAATACTTAACCATCCATTTAATTCGATTGCCAATCAATAGTTATTAAAAATTTTATCACAACATTGAGCTTTTAATGTGAATTTTACGAACGTCACCCAAGTCTGTTCTGTGAACCACAGTTTGGACGATCTTGACTTCGCCCACTGAAAATCGTTTTGAAAAAGCATTTAAGATTTGTTACAGCACGGCATCCTCTTGCACGCCTTTACTCAGGAATATTATCAAAAGGCTAATATGAGTCATATAATATAATTTATTTATGACCAGCCAAAAAATAATCGAAATTAGGATGGAATCGAAATCTACGTCGAGGCGGTCCGATGGCACAATCTCTCATGGTTGGGATGCGTTTAAAATATTTCATCAAAGAAAAAGATCCTGATCATGTGATTTCATGGCGTGATTTTTTGAAATTTTTTAGCATTGCGGTACGAAGATATCCTAAGAAGGGGTTTACTATGAAATGATTTAATACAAGTGAGCCAGACGAATCAGATCAAAAGTGCACGTCAGTTGGTGCCGATTGGTCACATAATTTTATTTTCAGAACCCATCTAAAGCTTATTAATACACATTTTATTCCAATATACAATAAATGTGGACTTTGTTTAAGGTAAAAAACTTACAGACAAAATTTTTGTCTGTTTTTCAACTCGGATATTGTTCAGGCAATATGATTACATAATAAAAGCAGAGACTAGTACAGAAGATGCTTCAATCATTTTGAATAGAATAAACTACAACGAATCTGAACTTGAACATCGAAACACAGCTGATGGAAGCCTTGCAGATGATCCAGCAGCTGTTGGGAGCTTTTATAAAGATATAGCTAGGGTTGATCATGTCGTTTGTTTTTCATTTCTAGTCAGTTTCTCAATTTTGACATGGTAGCAGTCGTTTTTTGACCTTGTCTACCCGGTGATCAAATCAGTTAACCACTGCATGCTTCAGACGTATGATTTCGAGTCCTTTGGCTCAAGCATGCCAGAAAGTATCTCAAATTTTAAGCGAAAAAGGGAAGCGCAACAGTTAAAGATAGCCCTAAACAACGAGCAAAAAATGTTGAAAACGTTGAAAAAGAGATGATCTTGCAAAAGACCCGCTATTGCTTGACCCCATTCTGGAACTCATTGGAAACTGACATTTTAACGGTTCAAATAACTCTTAACTACCTCAAAAGGTGAAATTGCCCAGTACTGACATGTGAACAATAAACTTCATTCAATAGCGTATAGTGTATGACTTTATCCTTTTTGCCTGGATTTTGTTTCCGTGATATGGCAATAAGGATTCATAATTATATCGTTGGAGAATCGATTGATGAGCCATCATAATTCGTGGTAATAAAATTAATGGTTTATTTGCAAACAAGGTCGGAACCAAATTAATATTTCTAATAGGTTGTGACGTCACTTTAGGACCTGGTTGACGTCATTTTGCAACGATGGTAGATGAGTAAGTGTACCCGATGGGAACTTAGCCAATTAAGTCACGTGTCTAAGATATCTAAGATATTTAAAAAATTGTCAAGAAGGGTTAAAGTGAAGTCATTAAAACAAGATCTTGAGCGACGCGCATTTAATTTAAATGATGAGAGTCAATTCTTAATTTATACTGGGATATTTGTACTTAATTGACCACTTTTTGATGTCAAAGTATTCGACACAGTTTCTTATGAAGGGGCTGAAGAGAGTTCTTCTTCCTCGGCGTGGCGCCACAAACTTCATCTTCATCCCAAAGCCTCGGCGGGGAACTTGCTACATATCAAAATTAGAGAATTATTTGTGTCCACAATAACTCGCGAAGTTTATAAAATAGAATTGAAGTGGCAAAAAAGAAACAGAAAACGAAATAAAATTTGAGACCGTCCGGATCATATGACGACCGCGTGATATGATTTTTAAGCTTGGGCGGAGACTCAATGCGGTGGCTGTCATAGGCAACGAATTCATTTAGCTTTTAAAACTAACCACCATATAACGTAAACTTTGTAAAGATTAAACTCTTTTGCAGCACTTTTTCCTCGAGTTTAACCCACACATTCGTGTTTGTTCATGAATACATGTATTAGGCATCGTTTTAAATTCCAGAACCCTTCTAAAGCATGTAAAAAAATGGTTCGCAACAATTTTACGGAACATAAATATTAAAAAGAAATTCTCGGAAGATATAAGTTGAAATGTAAATTCGTAAATAGTTATTATTTTATTTCTCACCCTGAAACTTGTTAAACAGCACGCCTCAAAATCTCAGGCATCTATCACACAGGAAAAGTTTTGCAACATCATATTGCGGTTCACCTTAACCACTGTTTGCCCTTATCAAATCCGAAAATTTTGTTCACGATCCTTATTTAATCAAACGATAGTTTTAATACATGCCCGATACTATCGAGTCAATCAAGATCCGATTGCAATTAAACGTGAAGATATTAGACTCAGTTAGAAACTGAAACTAATGTGACGTTGCTAAATTCCCAATTCACGTTCCATTTTGCCCAGAAAAAAGTAAATTTGAGGCCTTAATCGAACGCTTTCGAGTGAACCCCATAGGTAAACCGTTCATTTGATGAACGGTTTTGAAAAAATATTTTTGAGGACAAATTCAAGATTCGAACCTTTTCTTTAATTTGTTCTTATAAAAAATCAGTTAGATCAATAATATGAGAGAAATCGATGAAAAACGAAAACTTCAAAATCCTACGGGAGTTAACGGTATGCGGTCCCACGGAATTGATAGATGAAACACCTGGAAATCATGTCAAAAATCAAGTATGAATCATACTGTACGAAGTAAAATGTAAATTCTTCTAGAATTATTCTAGATAGAATTTTTACTTAGAGCGTTTAAAAATGACGGTTACACATCACCGTTGGAACTACGTTTTAAAAAGTATGTGACATACTGTATGTCACATATAGTTTAAATTTTAGTTCTGGATGTTCTGGTATTTAGAACTCTTTTGAAAGGTCAAATACAATTTAAATGCAGTTTCTTTTGAATGTTTCAATAGAAGATATTTCCTTTTGTGCTCTCCGTACTTATCCTTACTCTTCTTTACTTCCTAAATCACTTAAAATTGACTTCATAATTTAAACACTTAAAAACGATATCTCGGCAACATGTTCTAGCTGGACCCACTTTCGAACCATTCAAAGTATGAGCGCGCTCAAATGTTGCGAAAAAGTGGCAGGAGAATCAGTCTGGTACGGTGGAGTCCTTCATGACAGTTTTTGAATATCATGACCGCACGTAAAGATATGGACAAAATTGATCTCTCTGGCACTAAAGCACCAAAAAAAAGCGCAACTGTTAAAATAACCTTTCGGGCTCTCCGTCTTTGCTTTCGGAGCCCGGCTCTGTCGAAACTTTTAAATAAAGACAAGTTTAATTTACCCGGATTTGAATGATGGATTTTCAATGTTAGCACTGATCAATCTTGATGAAAATGAAGATTTGGTAAGTTTCAATGGTGTTTTTTTTTAATAATTGTGAAAAAGATTATCATTGTTCGCATAAATGGACATATCTTAATTTTTCATTCGTTTCGAGTCGAAACTTTCCATTTAAATAATACGATTTGATATTTTTAATTGAATTTTCCAGTTTCAAATATGCAAGGTACTCATAAAAGATGGGAAATTAGATTCGTATTAAGGTTGTTTGTCCATTGATTATTGATCATGTAATATGGTCCATACAATATGGTGCATATAATATGGATCATATTGAATCTTACTTATTTAAATAATTTCAGTTTCGAGATGCAATCAGATCAAGTTGGGCTTGTCAGCGTGACAACTTCAATCATATATTTGTCATTCCAGCTGCAATCGAAATGTCATCTTCCAGGTTACACGCACTTCAACGAGAAAATACATTTCATAAAGGTTTATATTTATTTGTGAAACCCTTTTCAAAAGAATTTTTCAGATATTTTCTTATCAAAAGCTCAAACGGATACTGCTTCCTTGGTCTCCAGCTGGTGTTGGATACTGGAAAATGCTAAAACTCAATTGGAATTCATTTTAATTGTTAATAAAATGCTCTACCTTCGATTTGAAATGCTTCAATCTGTTCTAGCTCAATTCAACAAGAGTCATTCAAACAATTTTATAACTGATGCTAATAAGCTTACTATAATTCGGGCAGATGCGCTCGGTGAGCTTTGTGAAAGTGGTTCAGGAATGGTTGGATTTTCAACATTTACCCGGGTCAACTTAACCCTCGGTTTAGCGGTAAAATCTTATCTGACAAAGCCGAATTAAATTTTGTTTATAATTCAATGGAAGTATTTTTACCAGCTGTTTTAACAGGTGCTCAACTTTATGAAGCCGAAGTCGAATATAACTTGGTCACTTCTTCATCACCCGATCTTTTTTCGTGTTGCCCTGTCGAGACGACAATTTCAATTTACCCTCAGACGCCAAACCAAATGCTTCGAACGGAACAACATTTTTCTATTCTTAGAGATTACTATGACGGATGAGTACTGAAGGACAATTCTTTGTTGCTTCGAAATAAAGACTTGGACATTTTGTTAACTTTTCTCCTCTTTTCAGCTTTGTTATTCATTTCTTTAGGATTTTCAATTAAATTAATTGTGTAAATTATGTAAACAATATTTATAGATTTGAAAAGTGTTTTTAATACAGAGTGAATGAAACTACACTATGATTGATAGTCTATGCTATGAAACTATAAATGTCGAACTGTACAAAATAAACGTATACGGGATATATAATTTTATGGTGTCTAAACAGAATAAATTCATTGGATTTTCATTTTATGATTCATTTGACTAAAAACAAATTTGAAATTCAAATTTTATTATAATCATTTTCTTCAAATATGTCGATTCTTGCGTGATTGTTTAATATATATTCATTAATATAATTTATGATTCATAAATTCACCAGTTCATAATTTATAAGAGTTACTTCATGTAGTTTCATTCTGACAGTTTCTCTTTTTTTGACATTTCTTAATGCCAGCATGAAGCTTTTCGGAAAAGCCTTTTCGCCAAATAAGGTTTTGTCTATTTTGAGATTCGTTAGTGGGTGAAAATAGAATGATGACGTTGTGGTTGATCGATTTTTAAACAAGTTGCGAGTTTTAAATAAGGTGCGAAAGAAGAAATACAATTGTTTTAGAAATAAACTTTGAAAGCTTTATTTTTAAGGATAACCATTGTGATCGCACCACCCTGGGGTCCAGAAACATTCTTCATGATCTCTTGAATCACGTGGAACACATAAAGCATATCCATTTCCATCCCGTGATCCAATAGGATCGGCAATAGAATCAGCAGCATATTCTATGATCTTTTGACGCATTTCTTTGTAGATATTATATCGATTGTCGTTTATGTAGTTTGGCCCAAGAAGATTCTGCGTTTGATAAGGATCTTCTTCGAGGTCAAATAACCACCATTGTCTGTTCTTTATTAGTTCTTAAAAAGGTCACAAACCTCATTTTCAGGGTCAGCAAATTGCCATTCATTCCTCTCGATAGCTTCTGTTATGAAATCTTCAGTTTGGAATACATAATTTATGACTATTGTATCATTAATAACTGTATATGGAGACTTTTAGTGAAGCACGCAGAAACAGAGTGGTGAAGCCGCCGGGTGACTGTCATCCTGTATGTTTTACTAATTGGTACTAAAGCCTTCAGTCTAAAGGATATTTTAACATTTTTTAATACTAAAAGACTTTTCAGTATTATTTTGATTTGAATTCCAAGCTTCAAGATTGGTGTCAATGGTGGTGTACCACATTGGCCCCATTGGTATTGAATCCGATATTCCACCAATAAGATTTAAATTACTAACACGATAACTTCCATAAGGACCTGTGTTTATTGGCGCCAATCCATTATCAGCATAACTTAAATACTTTTTAAACGAATTCGAGTTCACAAACATAATGCTTGTACCTGAATAAATCAACATGAATCATGAGATCGTCTCGGACTGGTTCATTATCGATCAATGCCTGATAATGATCTATTGAATCTTCTGATTTGACAGGAGTTCCAAGCCCTTGATTCGCCAAGGTAGTGAACCAATCGGTAATGTGGAAAATTCCATCGAATGTACTTCCAGGAGAGACATCTGGTGCTTTGATGACTGTTGGGGTGACAACTCCACCGGACAATCCCCATCCCTTCATTCCCCGGAGATGCATATCTTAAGTAACAATGTAACAGTTTGTAAAAGCGCGTGATTCACAACCACTTACTGCTTCCATAAGTGGCAATATTTGCCCCATTATCAGTCGTGAAAATTATGATCGAATCGTCATAGAGGTTTTCAGCTTTTAATTTATCAAAAATTTTGCCAATGTTCTCGTCCAAACTTATCAACTTAAATTTATTTTATGCCTTGGCCGTCACATTTTTAAAGCTGTGATATACCTGTGAAATAAAAACCGATCGACCAATTGCATTGATGTAATGAGCAACGGCGGAATCGGCCATATCGAACCATCCATATTCCCATGATTCCGATTCTGGGCAATATTTTTCACAAAGTCTTTGGGCACCATCATCGATGATATCACAGACTTTTTCACATGGATGAACTGTTCGATTTTGAAAAGTTGATCCTTGAACAGTCGGGTCCATTCCAAACATTAAATCTGTCATACTTAATTTGCGAAATGAACAAATACCACTACCTTGTTAACTCAACCAGTATAAGTGTGACATATGAGGGAGGTCACATATTAGAGTGGAACACTTTCATATGATTTTGCATTCCGCTCTTATGTGTTTAAGTTCAAGAAAAAGTGTTTCACTCTCATGTGTGAGTTTGTCAAAGTATTTGAGAACCAACCTGAGTTCTTCTATAATATCGACAATGTCTTCGATAGTAAATGCATCAAGTTTTGATGGCTTTTCCAGATTTGAAATTAATTCCGCAACGATTGGATCTCTGATTGACTTTTTGCCTTGCATTGGGAAATGAACCGCATTTGGGGCAAAGTAAAGAAACATCGGATCATCCTTACCCGGATTCAACAAATTGAGATTATATGATTCCCTG
Organism: Oikopleura longicauda; assembly: GCA_004367895.1. Taxonomy (NCBI): domain Eukaryota; kingdom Metazoa; phylum Chordata; class Appendicularia; order Copelata; family Oikopleuridae; genus Oikopleura; species Oikopleura longicauda. Next base: position 19,223 of record SCLD01092427.1, on the reverse strand, counting down.
ATTGATTTTGGCGTGTTGATCCCTGAACCTTATTTTCACTTTTCACATGCAAATCAATGGTTCGGACAGTTGCATCACCGGCGTCATCAGTCAAATAGGTATTTCCAATTTTTGTGGTAACATTGATCTGTTTATCTAAATGTTCCCCAGTTTTCAAAAGGGTACTATTCCAGTAATCGGTGGCAAGAGTAGTTTGCTTCTCCAGACCACAGAAATCTGGTGCGCCGGATGCCCAAGTTTTATAACTGAAATTTAGTAATCTGTCATCAAATGATGATTTTATACACACCCAATTTCACATTATTTAATAACCCGAAAGTGGTGAGATTTACCAACATTATTTTCAAACTTTACAAAAACTATCGACTTAATCACTCTGGGAAAACCATAAAAAGGAGAATGACAAACCAACACTGCCCGATTTTAAAGCCGGAAATATATGCGATGTTGCCGACACCGGTAGCACCCCCTAGAAAATCAATTTTGTCAGTGACAATTCCAATACCCGCACCACGAAGTTCACTGGTAACAAACAAGCAAAAGGATGCTGCACGAATATTTGGCCGAAATGAGAGACAAAAAGACAATAAAGAGAAAAATAAAACTGTTGGTATTGAATCGAAATCAACTTTTGCGTTGGAACCCATGCACTGTATCATGATAATTTGTTTGGTTTTGATTGGAGTACTAATAACGCTATTTTTCCCAGGTATAATTTATACCGTATAAACTTTTAAAATGTATCATCAATTTAAATGGACCATTTTCCAATTTTGAGTCTTTAAAATAAGCTACAAAATTTTGAATTTAACGATTCTGATTAAGTGATTTTGATGGTACCAATTTTTAACCAATGAATTAGCGTTAACTTACTGCATTCCTCCACCAAAGCTTCCATATGATCGATCAAATCCTCGTCTGGTTGGTGTGTGACTCCAACTGCAATATCCAAGATGCCATTTGCCGACATGGTAATTCATGTAACCAGCATCCTTTAGATATTCTGGAAGGAACTAAATCGGATTTTCAATGCCAATGATAATTTGAAATTTTTGCTAACCAACCTTGTCGTTAACTGGAGATCCTGTCGCACAATTATTCAAAACATAATGTGAAAGGCCTTTTCAGTTTGAAATTTATTGTATAAAACATCAACACAATTCTGGATTTCAACCATTCCTAGTTTTTCTGCATTTCGGCCAGTCATTAGAGCGGCACGGGATGGGGAGCATGTTGGATAGGTGTAATGATTTTTCAGTTCCATTCCCTCTTGACGAAATTGATAAAGGTTTGGCATTTTTGTCATTAAATAATCGTTATTCCACGGGACATCTCCGATTCCTTAATTGAGGGTGCCTAATAGCCTAGGCAATGGGGTGATCAGTTTTTCACATAAATCCGAGTATCGTAACCCTGCCCATATCATCAGCAATAATGAAAATTATATTTGGTTGAGTACTGCATTTAAATGTTTCACATGGACATCCATCAGGACATTTTTCGTGACAGGGACACCCTTTTAAGCACTGGTCATATTCACGAACACAAGTGGATATGCAACTACTATCACCGCTGCAACTCACAATGCAGCCTTCGCCACTTCTGGTGCACCCATTCTCACATTGTGTGGCTTGTTCAGGTGCATTACATGTTTCGTTGTATGCACCAAAAACCCCAACCCAAACCCAGAAAAGAGTTCTCATTGGTTTTTATTCGGAAAAATGAAATCGAAGGAGTTTTGGAACATTTATTCGAACTGTTTGTTAAATAACTTTAACAATTTTAAACTTTGTTAACGGAAGCCAAAAGTAGTGTGTACGGAATTGTTTGAGAGCAAAACAGATTTCATAGTTCAATAAGATATCATACGGCCCATATCATATGGGCCATATCATATTGCTATATCATATGGGCCATATCATATTGTTATATCATATGGGCCATATCCTATTGCCATATCATATGGCATATTCCTAGAGTGAATTCCGAGGAAATGTCATCTTCTATAATGGTTTCCTATTCTCTTTAAGATCCATGCCACTTTGTTCAGGTTTTTTTTGCTGATTATTTTACTCATTTTGTCTGACATGACGAAATTTAAAAGGTTGAAAATCTTTCGTCACCGACCTGAGAGTCTCAGGCTGAGACCACTACCAAACGAAAGCCTTGTTTGACCGGAAAAAACTCACCTTGATTTGCCACAATTTGCTCTAACTCATTTAGGCTAATGTGTTCTAGTTTATTGTTCAAAGAGTTTTTCAGAAATATTTCCAGTAAATCGTTTTAAGTTATTGATTATATCGGTTGTTTTTATGTCGTGGTCCGGCTGCTTTTCTAGAAAATGGGAACCGAAATGTTTCATTGCGAGCAGTGAAGGCATTAGAAATCGTGTTAGGGCGAGAAAGTCGAGGTGCATACGATGCATAGTTTGATGTTCTGGCCCAATTTCTGGGATCTTGTTGTGGGATTGCCTCTTCTTCTTCTTCAGCTGTTCTTGACGGCCAATGTCGCTCGAGCCATAACTCTGTCCAAAATGATTCATAGATTTCGTGCTTAGTAGCAAAAAGCTGATTATTCCAAAAGCTACTTGATCGTAGTTGAGTGTTCATATTATTTTTCTTTGATTGATCCGAAGTCTTGACATCAATTGACAATGAATCCATCCCCTCAACAAGTCTGGTTTCCTTTTCAGTTTTAGAATGCCGAATTTCTCGACTGATGGGTGCTTTTTTGGTGGTCTTGATATCTGATAATTTGCATTTTACATAGAGTTTTGGTCTGTACCACATTAGTTTTCCAATCTCATCTTCAAAACTTGTTGCTTCCTTTAAAAGATAATACCTTGGATTATGTGCCAGCGAATAATTTGTTGCTGGTAGAAGATCTGTAGATATTGAAGCCGCTTCGGCAAATTGATTGACTAAATTATTGTATTCGTTTTCCATTTTACAATTATGGTTTGTTTTATTTTTTATTGAGATTATTTTTAGTGTTTTCCTTATTGTATGTTTGTTATCGGGCAACTTATATATAAGATTGGTACACAGGTGTTAAGTAAAAAAATAACCCAATCGGTCTGTGGCGCTATTGCGTAACATTTTTGAACAAAACACCTGGTTTTGTACCTTGCCGTAGCTTCTTGCGTGATATCTATTCCCGCTGCGAAAGTGAAAGTTTCCATATTTTTTTCACCGGTCAGCCGAAATTTTGGTTTAGTACAAGAACCGAATAGTGGAGGTATCCTTTATTTATATATGTATAGCCGAATATTAAATAGATGATTTCCAGTTTTAAAATTCAATTTATATTGATGGTTATTTATCGTGGTCTCTTTGAACCTTAATTAAAGTGGAGTTAATTCATTACGGTTTTATCTTAATTTAGCCTTAATCGCATGAGTATCTCATCACATGACCGATGTGAATTTGTTTTTGCTATCCAATTAGAATTCAGAAAGGAGCCAAATCTTTCCTACTAAGTTGACAATGAACCTTATGAGATTAAGGGTTGGGTTTGGTACATATTTAGCCTCCGATTCATTCTCATTTAAATATGTTTGGCAGATTGGATTTTCAAATAAGCAAAATAAACAAGAATCACGGAAAAGGAAATCGCGGATTTGAATAAACTTGGTACGCGGATAGAATATGTCAATCTCAGGTCAAATCTTATTAAAAGGCAAAATTTTCCAGATATATGTACTGTAAGACGCCATTCTCTATTTATTCGCCCAATTTATGTTAATATATCTCATAAATTTTCAATTTCGTTAAAATGAATCGATTATTGGAAGTATGATTCCGGGATCACGTGTTCTGGAAAGTGTCACGTGGCTGTGGCAACGGAACACGTGATTGATCTGGAAGCGGAAGTGATTGATTAAAAAATGTTAGAATAAGGTCAATGAAAACACTGTTAACAAGCTATTCCGTTAATAGATTGAAAGTGTCGCCATCGCATGTTGGTGTTCAAAAAAATTGTGATTTAAAAATCGGTTTATCAGTTAGATCAGAGTTTTGGTTTGGGTTTGGTAGAATGAAATCGCAATTATTTGAATATCTCATAGCGTAAAATGAGGTCCAGCTATGGTTCATCGTTGAAGGTGCTCTTTCTGATTTCGAAGGTGCCGAGTAGTCTAAACCGAAATGCAGACTCAAGGTCGCCCAAAACGAACCACCGGACCAAATCTGGAGCCATAATCCATTATAACACCAAGAAAACCTCTCAACTCCGTAATAACTAACGGACAATTGAATTAATCATTTGACGTAACATTAATAAATTTAATTAACAAAGTCACTTTAATTTTTAATGTTTATCTTAAAAATTTAATCGTTTTTTTGTTCTTGGCCACTTTTATGAGAATTCAGTCACTTATTTATAATAGATTTGAATTATTTTACCGATTGGTGAAGGCAACGTTTGTTGAGTATTTTGTTGTTAATCAATAGAGCATTCGGGAATAAGTTATTCCGAATAACTTACCGGGAATAACATTCCGAATCAGAGCCAAGTCTTTGAAATAATTTCATTATGCGTAACGTCATATCAAACCGAGTCTGGTGCCAACAAGTGGAATTGTCATCTGTTACTCAGATCTCTTCATTTCAGAGTTCAAAGCATTCAATACATGTAAACCGTACCGGGAATAGTTATGGATGGTGAAAAACATTTGGATCAAATAAAGCGGTTATAAACCAATCGTTTTTCTTTTTTAAAAGTTTTTCTATTTATATATGGCTAGCAGATCTCGGCTGGTTCTCGTTGAAATGAATCAAGCGTAATAATTGGATTGAATCTATCTTTTTCACACATTCAAACTAAGATCGAGGTATTATTCGAAACCGATATCTTAATATTCTAAAGCTGGTTGAAGTTAAAGGAAGGGTTTTATATGATATTTAGTGATACAAGTTACTTTTTCGTAACAACCAAACCCAACCCTATTTCACACATCTTCTAGACTATCTGACCCTACCATAATCCCAATAGATTATCATAAATGGGCTTATCTGAATATATATCAAAGGCAAGCTTTGTTCGAAAAATTCACTCTGAGTAAATGTCAGTTTTCAGAACCTGGTCCCTCGGAGAACTTCCGTATTTTTCAGAACCATTCGAGATTGATTCAATGAATTTCAATCAAGGCCCGTTTTTATATTTTTCATTTTATAACACCATTGGGTAAAAAAACACCCTTTTGTATTCCATTTAAGAGTAGAAATTTGACAAAACTTTGATAAGAGAACCAATTCTAAGTATAAGTCCATTTCATGAGTCTGGTCTTGAGCGAGATTCCGGTTTGGTTTGGTCAAAAAAAAATTAAAATTGTTCAGAATTTCCTCTGCCGCAATTTTGACAAGTTCGGCTCATGTCCCTTTCTCTTCACGCGTTTTCATATCCCATCAAATCCAGGAATTGTCCGGACCCTCTTTTCGGCAATATTGTCGGACACGATATCGGCGCTTTTCTCTATATCTTTATGTGAAAAATGGCGAACATAATAACACTAATTTTATTAGATGCAGATGATTTGAATCGAAGGATTTGAAAAACGATGGAGCCCGCGAAAATTTTAATTTTTCGCTCAAAAATTGACGAAAAATTTGAATTTCATTCTTGGCTCAACCTGGTCGAAAATTGAACTAGAATGCAGCTAACTACATTTCACAATACAAATTCAATCAATCAAATCTAAGTAACCCAATCGAACATACTTTGTTAAGATTATCAAACAGACAGAATACATTATAACCGGTAAATCACTGTGATTTAAAACGAATCCATGACGTCACTGATTTTGAAAAGTGATCGTTTTTGACTCCCGCGCAAACAAAAAATATCTGACTTTCAACTATTAAAGTGGCATCACTCCTGAGTTTGATGAAATCGTCCGAATTCCGCATGTTTTCCTCAATCTCATTTCATCATTCTAAGAAGTGATACCACTTTATAAAAAACGATTTTAAATTTGATGTAGGATTGAAGAAAATGTACCATGTCATGTTATTGGTTTGAAATCGAAATCGATTTTTATGCAGACATGGTCTAGCCCAGCCTCCGAATGGCAATCTTCCGAATAGATTCTCTATTCTGAACTCTAGAAAGTCTAGACTTGAATTTACATGTCATACTTTAAGGGCCAAAAACGGCGTTTATTTTGGGATACAATTTTTCATTAGCCCAGGATTCAAAAAAGCATACGAAGTGTATTTTATGATGATGATATTTGTAACAAACAAACTTTTTGTAATTTTGTTATTTGTAACGTACTCAAAGCTGGTCTCAATTCTCAGATATTGCTAACAGAATATAACGAAGTATAGGACATTGTTGATCAAACGGTCAAATCTGTCAATAAATTCTCGAATGTGTAACCAACACAATGCGCCTCGTAAATCCACTATCAACATCGATGTATTCATTTATCGAAAATAGAGTTAGAGATCAAGTTTTTCATGATTGTAATGATGCCAGGTTGGTTAAGAATCAATCATACTTAGAGAATATTATATACGTGCTAACTCCTCCACCATTTAATATAATTTGAATTAATCTTCAATTTTTCGCCTGCCCATCAGATTTTTTTACAATTGGCTATCTTCAAGGCCACATTCAAATTGATTTAATGGTCATTTCAATAAACCGATTCAAACCGGATATAATATTCCAAAGGTACCGTTTGATAAGAATAGCCAAAAGATCTGTCAATTTGAAAATTCAGAAATTCAGTTCTAGTCATCATGCACCCAACTAGTCAGTGAATTTAAAATCGGAAGCAAGCGAAACAGGCTTGAAACTGACAAAAATGATAATTTAATGAGTTCTAGCGGAAGATGGACGAACAGTCAAACCAAAAATAACGCGTCATACCGTATCCCATTAGAAAATTTCATAGTTTTCCACGCATATGAATTTCAAAACTTTCGTTTTATATAAAATTCGAGGGTCTTTTCATCGGATTTCGATTATCCAATTCTCATAAACTATATAAATTATATAATCATGTTTGCAAAACTATTTTTCAAAGCCTTCGGTAGCATTTCTAGAAACTCGGGTTCCCATGAAATTCGGCTCAAGTATATTCTCAACAAAAACTCTTTCTCTGAAATGTATAATAAGATTTCGATTATGACGTCTCATTTAGTGAGCACAAATCTTTATTAATAATTATTAAAATTTATTATTAATTATTAAAATTTATTAAAATTATTATAAAGATTAAATTATCGTTTTTGAAAATTAGAGTCGATCTAGCCTGTACAAATTTATTCCACCCGACTGTCACATACAGGCCTTGTACACTTAAGTTGTGTACACTTAAGTTGTGGACGGTTAAGTTGTCTTTTTTTACGACGTGTAAGTGTACATGGAGTGTGAGATATTGTAGAATCCATATTGTTTGAACCATACGTGTTTGATACGAGAAGAATCGTGTAAAACCTGACTCTAAAATATAGGGGATGTCACAGATTGGAGTCGAACACCCGGTCTTGAACTTGTATAACCCACATTAACCCCTATCCGTGATTTGTGGACAAAAACCCCACATTTTGGGAATATCGTGGAGCGTCATTTGTGGACAAAAATCCGGAAAATATGAAAATCTTGTTTCGTTTCCAAGTTAAGAATTTCGTTTCTAAGTTAATAATAATAACGTTTCCGAGTTAATATTAATGTTTCCAAGTTAAATAGCGGTGTTTCCAAGTTAAGAATGTTTCTGAGTTATGTTTCAAAGTTAACTATTACCGAAAAAAATATGTGTGGATTTTTTGTCCACAAATGACACTCCACGACGTTCCCATACACATGTGGTTTTTTTGTGGCTATAACTTTGTTCGAAAGGTCATACACCCCGATGATGACGTCACATGATTTCACTAAGTGACCCACAGATAGTCTTACTATCCTGGTTTCGGATAACCATGGTACCAAAAAAATCGGACATTGTATGACGTCATCAGTTCGAAAAATGCGACTGTGGATTTTTTGACGCTCCACAGCGTTCCCAAAATGTCCCAGATAGGGGTTAAGGAATCAAATTTATTCAAAAATAAGGTCCTCCTCTAGTGGAGCTAGTAAAACTACTAGTAGATTCAAATAACTGTGCAGAAGGTTATATTGGATTCCTTAATATGTGTTACATACGAGTGGATCACTTTCATACGATTTTGTCAGTAAAGTTTTCCAGTCTAATGTGCAAGTTGATGACCTCGTGTTTCACTTAAATATGTGACTCCTCTATTGTCTATAGTGCAATTTGCAGTAATTGAAAGAAAACGAGAAGAAATATTTTGAAAGATTTAATACAGAAATAAGACATTGGTCACGGCTTCGAGAAACAGAAGAAATAAATTAATAAGCTTGCAATCCAACACCGTCATTATTCGAGCTTCCCATTGCAGTTTCTTAAATAGAAATTTTAGTTCATATGTCCTAAAATGGTTTGGCTAATTTGGGATGGGTTAAAGTATGATTTTTGTGAATTTACCTTGTTGGCCATTGATATATGAAGACGTATAAGACTTATAAGCAGACATTGGATCAAAATGAGAATTATTCGCGGCAGAAACTCCAATATGAGCAAATGGATTAGATGAAAGTGGATTGGATCCAGACAAAAGGCCATTTGGCGACGATGATTGGTCGAGATTAACCGGAGTCGAATCCGTCGGGCTCGTATCGGTTGGAGTAAAACCACCACCGTCTGATCCACCGCGCAACTAAAATAAATATTGCGTAAAATAGTTCATGGTACTAGACTGTTTACTACACTAGTCTAATGATTAAGTGTAGTATTTATTTAACTGTATTATTGAAGAAACGAATCAGAATGACTTGTATAGTACAAGTTGTACTTTTCCACCCGAAATGTTTATAATAACCCAGATTAAATGTCAAAAAAGTAAAAATCTTAATTCAGTAACCTTTCAAAACATCTGTTTATGTTACTATAGTATGTTCAATATTATAAGGTTAAAATGTAACCAATTATCGGTACAATATTCGGTCAAAATGAGAGAATTAATGTTATGCTATTATCTCCTTTGCATGATTTACATGAATGTAGTTTCTGTTTAATGAGCCGAAGTAAAATATTTTATGAACGAAAATGGTTTCTGAGTTTAAATTCGACTAGACGATTATTTTATATGAAGTTCAGAAATATAATTCCAGTGGAAGTCTTAAGGAACATTTTTTACTTCTGACCCCATCTTGTGGGTGATATCTTTGATGAAAACACTTTGTTCAGTTAACTGACAAAAACCGCAATTGTTAGGCTTATCATTTTTTATAAATATCTTATCATATCTATCATTATGTTCTTACCGATGAATACTGATCCTGATTCGGGAAATTGAAGCGATTTGGAAATTGGGGATATGGTAGTGATGGTGCTTGTCCTGACGCTAAAGAAGAAGCCAAGTTCGAATTTGAAATTGAACTCAGCCCGGGCAGACTTGATGATGTTGATAACCCTGGTAGGGCCGAGTGAAGAGCTGAGTGGACAGCATGGTCTGAATTGAGCATATAGGTTGGTGTCCCTGTCAATGGATTATATCCGGACAAAGCTGAATTTGCCATTGGAAGTTGTGAAGCACCAATCTGCTTTCGCCAACGCGCACGACGATTTGAAAACCAGACCTGAATTGTGAATATATTTCTGAAATATTTAGCCGGTGATTTATTCGAAATTTTTGGAAATGTATTATATCGAGGAATTACAGAGATTGAAATTAATCTTGTGAGACAGTCTGACTCTACCTCAATTAAAAAAGAATTAAAGTCGATAACTAAGTTTGTCCCGAATGGTTTTTGACATTTCGTTCTAGAATTAAGAAAAAAGAGGAGGCTCCATCCCAATTTTGATCCTCTAAATTATATTTGATACACCAATTTAAGCCCTTCTTCAATACCTGGACACGAGCTTCGGTCAGTTTTGTCCTCTGGGCTAATTCTTCCCGAGTATAAATATCAGGATAATGTGTTCGTTCAAAGCATTTTTCTAGTTCTTCAAGTTGTTCCGCTGTGAAAGTTGTTCGTGACCGTCTTTGTTTTCTTTTCAAGGGTTGTCCATTCTCATCAAGTTCAACGTCATCATGGTTTACCCCATTCTCACCATCCAATTCTAAATAAAATTGTTACTCTCTACTTTATATGAGTTAAGTTAGAAGCGATTTTGAATAAGTTAGATTACAAAAAAATGAAAATGTCAATCGGTTAAGGGGAATGATCTGAATTATACGCCACATTTTGATGTAAAATTGGCGGAAAATAAGGCAAAAATTACAATTAGAACCAAGAACAAATAACAAATACATCAGAATCCTCGCTCACTTAAAAAAATTCCAAAATTCATCAAAAATCAGTTCAGAAACGAAAATTTGATTTGATTTTAAAAAATAGATTCAGTAACCTTTTGAGCCGAAAATTTTAATTTATATGTTTCGAGCTAAGCAAAAGTAAGAATCAAGTATTGCTGTGAAAATGTTTTTTGTCATCGACCATATCATATGGTTACAATATGATATGGCCCATACCGCATGGGCTAAAAACAGGTTGATTTAAACAGAATAAAAAAGTGACGACTTTGGTTGACTTTGAAAAATCGTTAGGACCGTTAGAATAAATGTTTTGGCTTGAAGTTCTGGTTTTTGAAATAACAATTTTTGGTATTGTTTGGTTTAATCATTTCTAATTTCAAAATTAAATAAAATCTTAGTTTAATGCATTGGATGCATTGAATTGAAAATCATCATAGAAATTTCAAATCTTTAGAAAATCACGTGATATTGAAGCCTAGTAAAATCGTACTAAATCATACATTTGATTTTCGATCAAAAACACCACGAGTTGACGATATTAAGGAATCCGGGATTGACCATGACCATAAATCAAGCGAAAACATTTTTATAACTTTGAGGCGTCAAAAAAGACACAGTCTATATCAAAAATTAACACTTTTTAAGCATCGCTAGTTCTAACCCATGTCATAATTCACGCGAAATCGGGTAATAAATACTCAAAAACCCTAACTAGTTTCCTATAAATGACTTCTGTATTTTGTGACCCTTCGCAAAGTACTGAATGTAAATAATACTTGTGATCATGACACATGGGCCATATGTGAGCATAGGATGGCAAGATATTGAATATATGTATGCGGCTGACTGATTGTGTTTATCCTGTCATTATGCGTTTAGACGCGTGCGTTTAGAATTGATTTACCCCATCTTCCATTATATAATGACCAGGTGCATTTAATTCCAAAATTTCAACCGTGGTCTTTTAACATTTCTTATCTGCCACGGATTTAATAATGTCAAAATCTGAGTTAACTTAAGAAAGTGGCAGCTGTAGAACTCGTGATGGAACGCGGTTAAAGACACCTGCACCACCAACACATTTATTACTTCACTATCAACCCAATTTGTCCAACTCAATTTGCACCAATTTTTAGATTTCGCTTGCCCAGTACCCTTACAAACCTTCTTTAACATTAAGTTCTTCATCTTCTTGAGCTTCTTGTGCCTTCTCCTGTGCTTCCTGCTCCTTGGCCCCATATGATCTCAAAATTCTTGAAATTGATGAAACTGAAGGAACCGAAGGTCGATCAAAAATTCCTTCTTTGAGAAGTTTTTCCCGTATTTCCCAGCTGAAAATTCCCGGTGCTTCTTTTTGAATATCCAAAATCTTTTTTTCAATATCGGGTGTAGCCACTCGGGGCTTTGACCCTCCGGTTGATCCAGGTTTGATTGAACCGGTTTCTTGATAGCTGAACAAAATAAATTACATTTTATATATAATAATTTTGCGTGGGTTGATTTCATATTCTAGTTATTATATGTTCATGACTTATATCTTTGGGTTGCTTTAAAGTTTTTGTGGTTTCAAATTTTGATGGCTTGTCTTGACAGTGCGTGTTGGGCTAGACGTATATTCTATCATTTAAAATGGAGGATTTTATTTCTTGGCATCGACCACAATTTGGACGGGACAATTTTCGAATAAAAAACATTTTAAAAGGCAAAATGGTGAATGGGTAAGAGAGTGGGATGGTGGTAGTAGTGGTGGTGGGATGAAATGGCAGAGCTAGAGAGGCTGAGGTGTGAGCAGAAAATTCAGCATGCAAATCGGCGGAACATCGCGGTTCCGGTCTAAAAAATCATAAAGCCAAAGCCAGCCGAATTGATCACATGATCACAAATGCAACTGATTGTACAATTCATTTCCAGATAAGTCAAACATCCAATCAAAACTCAAATCCAAGCAAAAAATATTTCAAATTATTTTTCAATGAACAAAAATAAAAATATCAAATCAAATTTGAAACAAAATCGGAAAATTTCCGTTTTTTCCGAAATGTCGGTAATATGAAAAGGTCTTTTCCTCATTTTGAAAGGTTACGCAAAATCGGAAAAGTTGAAATTATCTGAAACAAGTGCATTTGAATTCGTTATTTTCAAAGCTGTAAATGACACATTTTACAAAGTTTGGGGCATGAATTTGCAGCATATTGTGAAAAATTATGATCTTAGTTATTTTGAAAAAAAAAGAATTTAACTCTCAGGTTAAATCTGTGCCGTGTCTTAATTCTTTTCTTAGGCTACGGGTTACATGATCTTCGGATATGTAGAAATATGCAGTTCAATTCTAATTTCATGGATTTTGAATCCTAAGTCATCAAGTCGAGACGGCTAGTCGCTGTCGATTTAGTGCCAGACTAAGTGTCACCACCAAAGCATTCTAGTTTCTTCATCATTCAGAGTCTATCACTCATGTTTGTTTCTTATCTGATAACCTATTCGGTATACACTTATCAAACCACCTCTGACCGATCAATAGCGTCACCGTAGCCATTTTTGGTTTCCTTTTCAGCCCTTTTCTAGTCTTTCCCGTTTGACTTCATCCCCTTTGTGGTAGTTTTGAATTGATAAACCACATCAACTTCCGCCATTTTCGATTCAAAAATTGACCATTTTCCGATTTTGTTTTAATAAAAAGGAGTTGAAGTGTCATAATATGCAGATATAGTGGTATTGATACATCGAGCGTAGTATCTGTCGCCCAAATGAATTGAAAGGGCATGACCGGAAAGAAGGTGTCAAAAGCAAATCATAAGAATACCACTTCCGCGTTAACAATTCAAAACCAGATTCAAAATATCAAAATTAACATTAATACTCTGGGAAAATTACACTAACACACTCAAAATTAAACATAGAAAAAACAATTATTCGGCAAAATAGATAAGATAAAGTCAAAATGGTGATTAAAAATTAGTTATTTGAAAAACGTCTTTTTTATAATTTTTGCCTAACCCTTATAACTTATAAGGGAATCAAATATAACCTAAAGATAAAGTCCTCCTCTGGCGGCGCTAGTAAAACTACCTCTAGAGTCTAAAAAAGACTGTGCAGAAGATTATATTTGATTCCTTAATATGTGTTTGTTAAAGTCCATTTTTATATAAAACACTTACCGACAAAGAATTTTTGAAACACATCCATGAGATACTCTCAATTGTCTTGATATCACACATGGTCGAATTCCCATTGCAGCCATTTCAACAATTTTGTGTCTAATATGATTTGGAAGTGGGCGTCCGTTGATGAATACTCCACCCAGCTGATTGACTCTTCCCTGACCAGAATCAATGAATCCTAAAAAATATTTGGCAATTTTGATAATGAAATTAACAGATATTTTGTTTATTTTTATATTCAAACAAGAGAGTTCTTGTCTATTCACGTCCATTCATCTATCGGGTTCATTATTTTCATGATTTTCCGGGATTAAAGAGCGAAGAGACCACCTATAGAGAGCAATTAGTTTCTCGAAATCGTAAATGAAAAGCTTTTTTATTACTTTTTCAAATAATTTCAATTAGAACGCTCAGCATGATTTGATTTTGACCTTCTAGATCTAGCAGAGATCATGCGACATTAGTCTCGTGGTCATGAATCAAAACGACTTCTGTATTACCGCCTACGATGTACTTTGACATACATTTAATATTTACCACAGTGAAGATCGTTTTCTTTCATTTAAATCGTAAAACTCATTGTACAATGCTTAGAAACCACATGGTTTAACACTAACAAAAATACTAAACCGTGGTAAACCACCAGATGTAGGCTGATACCCACTTATCCCAGTAGTTAACGGTGGATTTTGACGGATTTTTGAATTTTATAATAAGCCAGATGTGCTAGAAATGAAGGAAAACTCAAGAAAATGTTTCAAATTTTGACGTTTATCTCACTAAGTCGGTTTTGAGTTTTCGAAAAAATATTTAGGCCGTATGTAATCGAGAAAAAAATTAATCCTAGTCCGCGGATAACTCGGACATGGGGGAATCTGGACGGGTAAAAAAATGGAGAAGGGATGAGATTTTAATATGAAAAACTTAGAGCTTAATCCAGTCCAAATTCACACTTGCCGTGCGATAATCCCATCGGACGAAATAATAAAAATTAAACCAATTAACCGAGATAATTGAAATACAAATTCAGTATCTCAGAGTTTTTTTCGAACGGTTCCAAAATCAACTCACTTGCATTCGGTTAAATATTTCGGACAAATGGCACCAACATATGCTGATCTAACTTAGAGGTGGGCGCCATTTTTATACAACCACTGTACAAGTTGTACCTGTTGTATTATCTGGAGATTGTGGTGTTATTTTTTTAACTTTTTCGTTTGCTAGATTTTTTACTTTTCCACTTGAACTCAATTTTCGACATTTTCTCTTGTTCTCTGATTCAGTTTGATCAATCTCAAATAATTGCAAATGAACTGCTTTAACTAATTGAACCGTTCTGTTAGTTTTATCGGCCATTATGACCTTCCCATTTTTCATTCAAAATGTTTTCTTCTGGCTGACCAAAATCTCAAGGAATCCTAGCATCCAAATTATTTGGTGCCTTTTTTTGTTTTTGGCCTCGGTTAGCGGTAATGAGCTCTCAAAATGTCGTATACAAATCGTATTCAAAAAAATAGTAATTACGATCTGATCGTCACGGAACATAACTCCAATTAGAAAGTGACAAGTACACACTCACTTTTTTTCAAAAATGCTATTTTACCATCTATTTACCACGGTTGACCATTTGATAATTTAAAGCAAAGAGAAAAGTATAAAACAATTCTTCATCGAACTAGTCACAAAAACCGGTCCAAGTGCAACCTTGGGCCGATTTAGAGTAAGACTTTTTTGTTTAAAACTCGATTTGGTTCCGCCGATTTTCGAAATAACAAATTTTCAAAAATGTCGAAACGTCCGACGAGAATTTTTCAAAGTAACCAATGCTTGAAATCACGAATATCGGTTTTATATAATATATATTAAATTTCAAATATTTAGCGATTCGAAAATACTTGTTCAGGTGTTAGTAAGTGCCCTTTAAACCAAAATTGATTCTAGTCTCAATTCATAAATGTGGTATTTAACTTACCGTCTAGTGGAAATGGTGGTCGGAAACAGGTCGACATTGTTGGTACCATTGGATTCATCTTCAATGATGGTTAGATAACAGGTTTTATTTCGAATATTTGTTATTCCTTGTTAGTTTTCTCTTTGCTCCTGGGGTTGAAAATTTTGAAATTACAGATAGTACTCTAACGTTTGTATTGATTGTGTTTTCTTTAATCGGTTCGGTCGAGGGTGAAAATTTCAAATTAGTGGTTATAATCAGAAGGTCTCTTTTTTACTCTCTTCCCTTTCTTCTCAATTTCCGAGTTTCTGGTCCCCGTGCGCCACCTCCATCAACCACCAACTCAATTCAGCGCTTGCGCCGTGAAGAAACTAATTATAAACGGCGACATCAAGATATAAACTGTATAGCAAAGCCAAATTATACAGTTAATATCCCGTTTTGAGCCATTTTGGCTGAATTTACAAATATAATTCATCTCACGTCGCCCAGGTTATCACAAGCAGTTTATGTATTTATTCGGATCTTTCGGCCGCGTAGTTCAGCTCAAATTATCAGACTTCATAAAAAGTAGAAATTTTCGAGCTTGTGATGAGATATTTTGTCTGTCAAAAATGGAAAGAAGTGTTCTTCATAAAATGATCTAAAATGTTTGAAATTCTATTTCAACAAAATGAGGGTTTGGGTAAAGTAAGTCAATCTCAAATGTGATTTGAATCGGTTTGGACAATTAAATTCAAAATTGAGCAACCAACAGATTTTTTATGCAAATGGAATTTCTAATCAGTCTCAAGAAATAAATATTTTAACGGAACAACAAGTAGAAAATTTCAATTTTAGCTCAAAACGACAACGTTTTCAACCAAATATGTCATGATACAGTCTGATTTGGAAATTTGCTAGTGTGCTTAGTTTTGAAATTAAAAATTGATATATTAATTTCCAGGACAAATTGCACTATCTTATCTTGCTTGGTGCTCGTTCCTATGTGTACACTTTGGTGCATATTTCTGATGTTGTTCTACAAACGTGTGTCTTTATAATATTTTGATATAAAATCTAAATTTTGACATAAAGTTTGTTTTAATATAAAATTCATATCATATTCGATACGACCTATGCAAGGTTAAGAACTTAAAGGTTTATTAAAAGTTTATGAGCGGAAATTAATTTTTGGCCAAGTTTGGCAAGATCAATATTTATGGCTTGTAAGCGAAAATTAATCAATTCTTTCCGGTTTTATTTTGAGTTCCTTTATTCTAGAATTATTTTCATCCTTTCGATCCTTTTTTCTTTCATCCCTTTTTATTAAACCGCTATTATTGTTCTATTTATTAATTCTATAAATGTTGGAGTTTTTAACTTTCGACATTTTGAATTTGATTGGTCACGCTTCACTTTTCGCTAATTGAGAACACTATCCTCACGATGGCGCTAAATACGATGGAGAACAACAATTTGTATGTTTTATTCGCAAATCTACATTTTTGTGTTTTCAATGGTTTTATAGTCTTGAAGGGGATTTCAAAAGCATATCATGGTTTTTGAAACATCTTATGGAGTGCTTTCAGGAGTGGCTCCAGTTTTTTTCGACATTTTGAATGCATTTCCGTCATTTGTTTCGACCATTTCGTAGCGAGGTTTTTGAACATATTTTGCCTTTTCTGACATTCGTTTTTGTTCGCCTTTGGCCCACTTGGCACGAGCCTCCATATTGCTGAATGCCTGCATGGTAGTCAAACTAAAAACTTGTTAGAATAGAATTGGTTTTTCCTTATACTAACTCAGTATCACCAGTGAAAAACAGCCTGACAGCATGATTGGAACAAATAATCACTTTTGACGAGTAAAAAATGAATTTGGAAAAATACTGTTTATTTGGATTAGCTTTATTACATGTATGTTTCATTGTGTTTGTTCTGCTGTATAGAATATGTTATATATCATGGTCCATTTGATATGGACCATATCATATATATGGTGGACCATATGGTTTGTTATGTCCATGGACAATATAGTTATGTAACCTGTGCTATAATTTAACCATCTCAAATAAAATTAATCACATATGATTTTCTGCTGCGGATTAATCAACATGATCGCTAGGTATAATGCCCATTTAGTATACCATAATATATACGGGTATACCATTTTGTTTTAGTAGAGTTATTCACTAACCAAGCCTTTTTTGAATGTTGACAATAGAGAAGATGCGGATTTCATCTGACTCAACAATTTGGTTCACAATTTGGTGTAATATACCCATTTAATTGTGAGAATTTGAAATAGTAATGCCTTTTTTACTCGGTCCCTGGAGTTCCAAAAAGAATAGTTGTATTAAGTACGTTTAATGCCATTGCAATATAAAAATTTCGTTCAGTCATTTCATTTCGTGTAATACATATACAGATACCGGAAATAGATGAAAACATACCGGCAATCAAGGCCATAAGACCTTCCGGTCCTGGAGCTATTGGCCATGGTACTGATGAACAAAGCTTTTAGCGATTATTTCACATTGATAATTGATAAAATGGGCTGCGCCTTCCCAATGGTCATCGTCTCAAAACTATTCAATGCGGAATTCGAAGTTCGAACCATTGATTTAATCATTATCGAGTGAAACAAACGTGCCTTGAACATAGGGAGTACCCATGCAATAATACCACAGATAACGAAACATGTGAAGGAAGAGTCTTAAACTAGGATTTCTTCAGACGTTCAAAAAGGTCACCAAAAGAAGCTTAAATTCTTCAATTAAGATATTGAATATAGGTTGAATCGGCGATGTTATAACAAATTTGAAAATAAATTATGAGCTTACTGATGTGCTTTCTCAAAATTGCATATCGTCCTTGAAGCAAAGTAGATGACACTTTATATATTTCATGTATCATCTATATGATATAGACTATATCATATTAATGTTCTAAACTTCATGATGAAATCATCATGAGCAAAATATAGTGAAAGGCGGTAGATGCCAGGCTAAAGTTATTGATATTAAATTCAAATAAATGAGATGTCTAAAGGCTTTTTATGAAGATGCTTGGTCCCAGTTCCTTTGATAGCTGGATTTTTATCCGGGTCTTGTGCCATCAAAAAAGCGGGTACAAATACAGCAAAGAGACCAGCGCCAACTTGAATCAAACGCTACCGAAAAAAAGGATTTGATATTGAGAACAAGTAAGTCATCTTACTGTAAGATGGAGTAGTAAACCACCAGGTGTCGGCCTGTATCGAAGAGCGTGAGGTTTTTCATCATAGTTTTCCATGGTCTTCGTCTATCCTTCTAACATACAGTTCTCTTTTTCCCTAGTTCGAAGCTTTTAATTATAAAATCAAAATCTGTTAATACTTTTTAATGTCTCTTTTCTGAAATATTTTCCCTTCTTTGGATACTCTGTATAGAAGAGTACGTATGTGCTGTGTACAGATTGCCCTTCACCAAGATAGAGCCATAGGGTACTGTACGGTTGGAATAAGTGATGATGGGTTGACTGTAAATCATCCTTAATACAGTGACACGTTTAATACAAATTCAACCCTTATCCACACATATTTAATACATGTAAGGGAGGGAGGAGAATTTCTAAATGTGGGTTGATTATCCCACTGGGAAGAGATATAACAGTATAGACTCTCCTGTATAGAATATAGCTGTTAGAATTCCTTAAAATCATCAGCTGAATATTTGATACCAAAGCGGATTAAGGTTTCAAATTTACTCATATGCTATGATATGCAGTATATGATAATGACTATAAAGTTAATTAATATTAGGAT
>SCLD01092426.1:0-12653 GCA_004367895.1 Oikopleura longicauda | reverse complement strand
TCAAACCGAGTTATATAACTCAGTTCATGAACCGATGGTTCAGAAATCAGTTGGACAACATGACAGTTGAACTGGAGAACAGAATAGCCAGCATGGATTAAAACTGTAAATCGTTTGACCCTTAAAACAAATCCCGTATATTTATAAATGTTGCTCATCAATTCTTAGGACGCTATACTAGACTGATCGGATTTTAATATAACTGGATACTGAAAAAATGATTTAGATCATTTTTTTCTTTTTTAACCCCCTCACGCTCAAGTTAGGGGAAGATTTCTAGAGAAATCTAGAAGGCTATCCATTTGTATTAAAAACCAATTTACTTATGCGAAATTGGTTATACCAATCACTAGTTAGAGAAATACAAAAACGAAAAGGTAAACTTTAAGTTTCAAACTAGTGATTCGTAAAACCAATTCAGAACTACTCAATTGAATCGTGTTGATCATCAAACTCAAAACTTACCACACCGTAAAAGGTACGGTACTTAATTACCAATAATGAGGTACTAACCATATCTTTAGTCCTCCAACTTTTATTGCATAATTATAAACCCAACTCATTATTATCACAAGGTAACTTATTTCATAATTTATTATCTGTGAAATAATGTCGATCTTATAGGTGATCACAGATTCAACCCTTATTACAGTACAGTCATCTTAACATCTAGGTAAGAGTGACCTGACTGTAACTGTAGTTTTAAATTGACTTTAGTCACGTGTTGTTCATCAAATTCTATCGTACAAATCCATCATCAGCAATCCATTCACAGGTACGCGTGTACCACTTTGACCTTGCCTTAAAATATATTAATAGTGCTGATCTACATATCCTAATCCACAAATCTGTCATCCTTCTAATCGCCCATTCATATAAGGTATGACCATTAATGATTTGTGGAACCTTTGATAACCCTGCCTTTAGTTATTCCGCTGCGAGTCAGATCTAGGGAACGGCTATTCCAGTACCGATATTTCGGTAAGTGTTATCATACTTTGTTGAACAACATCTTAATATTAAATAAAAGGTTTCAATATACTGAAATTACGAGTTATCAATCCGCAATTAGCATCACCCTTCGTTGTGGTGACTGAAGTTAAAAGAAATCCCTACCCCGAAGAACTGAAACCGAAATGTCGGATCCAAAAGAATACATGTTGAACAACACAAATGTGGCCGACTACGTCAAAATGTACAGTGTCGAGTCCACAAAGGAGCTTATCAGGTCAAGAATCGCTGGAAAAGTTTTCCGAATGGCCGACTTTGATAAGATCCAGGCCAACCCACAAGCCTACGCGTGCGAAATCCAGCGCTGGAAAACCGCAATCAAAAAGAGTCTCAAGGAAGACACATCGAACATTTGCAAAAAACATATGTTCGCGTGGGGACCGGAAGATGAACTTCCGTTGGAAAAATATAATGATCTACCCGAAAATGGCGTTCCAAGTACCAAAGCGGAACTCACGGCCATGATCAAACTGGGCAGACTTGGGGCAAAGTTGATGCGCAGCAAACCGTCCATGTATGATGCGGACGAAATATTCGACGAGGCTGTCGGAATATTATCTGGAGGTGTCTTTGACAAGTTCGACGACTACATCGACAAAGACAACCTCGAGAACACACAAAAAATGGTCGAACTGGTCAGATTGACATTTTCGGCGGCGTTGAACAACGAAATGGAAGTCCCGTTTATGAAAGGGCAATTCGCGAATTATAAAGCAGTCATGGAGTGGGTCGACGAAAAGACCGAAGCAGTAGTCAAGACCGAATACATGGCAGACCTATTCGATGCACTTGACAGAGCCATCGGCGGTGATGGTGAAGTCGACTCAAAATGCATGGAATACAGAATGGCCCTTGAATTGTTGTACATCGATGAAGGCATCAAATTCGGTGACTGGGAACACAGCGACACCAGAGCCGAAACCTTTGAAGGCGATGCATACACGCCACCACTCTCGTACGTGTTCATTTGGCAAATGGCGAAACAAATAGGCCCAGTCGACTTCAGAAAAATCGAAGAAGAATTCAAAAATGAAATCACGGCGGCGAAGTACAACAAGAAGGGATGGATGGAAAACAAGCCTAAGTTGTTCAAGATCATCAAGGAATATTATAAGAATAAGAAACCGAAGGCTAAGGTAGCCAGTGTTGAAACAACATCCGTCAACAACGACGACGACGACAGCGACGATGAAGTCACCGTTGAAATGGAAGACGGTTTCATATTAAAAGTACAACCCAAATTCAAAGGTAACGGGTCGACGTGGAAAAGAAATTTCACGAAAAAGTTTAATTTGCAACAATCTGGGAACAACAGATGGCAACGTCGTCCACAACAACAACAGCAACAACAAAGTTACCAGCCCAAGTTCCAAAATAGGAACAATTTTGAATCACGAGGCAGTGTTGAACATCATAGAAACACCCCATCCAAGGACCAGACTTGGAAATGTTTCAAGTGTCGTGACGAGGGCAACCCAAGAAAATACAGGGGCGACCAACAATGTGTGAAACATAGTTTCAGACCTCACTGGTTCAAAAACATACCACTTTCTGGCGTAAGAGAGTTGAAACCGTCCAATCAGAATGTTAATGTTGATGACAACACCACCACTGGCAAAGAAGGACACTTGTCAGCCATCAGAAGCTGCTTGTACGACTCCGACAGCAGTTGACTAGCACGGTGCCGCAAACTGTCAAAAATCGCAAAAATCACATGTGACGATCCAAATACATCCCACCCCAAAAATATAATACTGTGTCAAATCCTGCATACTAATAAAACTACCACAAATTATGCTGCACTCATCGACACAGGTGCACACCGTTCAGTTGTTTCATCAAAAGCATTGCAGAAAATACAATATACAGTGGGTGCGAACCAGACAAGACAGTACGTGGCAGCGAACAATCAAGCTATTGACCTTGAACCTTATTACGTAAATTTTACCGTGTTGATCAACAATAAACCATTTGCAGTCGAAAATGCGATGGTTATGAAGAAATATCCGAGGAAACAGATTATAATCGGAGCACCAGATTTAAACAGACACAATGCAGTGTTACAGGAGGCGGATGGGTCGATGATAATGGGGAAGTATGATCAAGTGACAGTCCAACGTTACTCCATTGAAGACGTCGGTACCATCAGCGCAGTCAACACCGTCAGTACCATCAAAGCCAAAGTGGCGATGATATCACCTGTTGAACATCACGAAAGTAATCACT
This sequence comes from Oikopleura longicauda, assembly GCA_004367895.1. Taxonomy (NCBI): domain Eukaryota; kingdom Metazoa; phylum Chordata; class Appendicularia; order Copelata; family Oikopleuridae; genus Oikopleura; species Oikopleura longicauda. The sequence continues at coordinate 9,416 of SCLD01092426.1, read as the reverse complement.
ACATAGACAACGACACAATGGCAACCATGGGCGACGCATGTTACATGGGCCGAGCAGGTGTTGACACATCTGACGACAGAGTTGATGACCCCTCCGACACGTGTAAAGGGTGTCCTAGTTGTACAACAGACGAGAATAAAATACTGGACCAGCATTATTCTCACATCGATGATTCCAAACAAGCACTTCACATTATGTGCCACCGCCTACGCCAAAAAGACCACAACGCCTACACACACAATGAGGTCACGATTACGGAGGCGGGTGCGAAGGCGTATCCGTGGGCGGCTAAACGTTTAAGGGAAATAAACGAAAAGTATAAATGCAACTTCGCGAAATCGATTGGTGATATGGGCTCGGAATTCATCGCAAAATGCGAAGTCGCGGGTGAATTTTCGCGACGACTTGTTGGACAACAACCACACGTAGGCGATAAAAAGGCTGCAATCAAAAAGCAGTTACTTATGTTGCTTGCGAATGGGGTGCTTATGATGGTCGACGAGGCAAAAATAGTGCCCAAATATTTTATCAACCTAATGCCAAGAATTAAAAAGGATGACGACGGCGTCGAATACAGCCCTTTCGTCGCACTTCGAATAGTCAATGATTGCACGAAAATCAATCAATTGGCTAATTATGCTGGTTCAACTGTTGATAACATCTCAGAATGCGTTAACTGGGCCGCGCAAGCATCGAAACACGGCTTAAACGCGAAAACGGATATAAGTAATTGTTATTACTGCATCCGAATGGACAAAGTGCTGTGGCCATACATGTGTATTGAAATCCCGGACGTGGGAATTGCATGTATGACGAGACTCCCTCAGGGATGGAGTTTTAGTGCCCAATACACGGTAGCAGTTTTGAGACGAATTTTCTGGAAATTCGAAAACTGCTTTCAACGATACATCGATGATGTATTTATCAGTTGCAACAACAGTTCAAGCGAAAAGGAATTTTGCGAATTATACGAAGATTTCATGCGTACACTCAAAAGATACAATTTGAGAATAAAAGGGAGCAAAACTTTTTTGTTGAACATCACTTTCAATTTTCTTGGGTACAGAATTGAAGATGGCGCTATTATGGCTAATCCACACCTCGTCAATAAATTGTTGCTCATCAGATGGCAAGATTTGAAAACGGTCAAATCGGTCATGGGAGTTAATGGCCTAGCTAGATATCTGGCAAAATTTATGCACAAAGGCACATATGCTATGCATGGTCTCAATCAAATCACGAAAAACAGAAAACCTTCGGAGCTGGTGGAATGGAATGCGGACTTAATTGCGAAATTTGAGCTGCTCAAAAAAGCGTTGAAAGAATTATCAAAGACACACCCATTCGAATTGGACCTGGAAACGGTCATAACTGTTGATACATCAAAACTGGCAACCGGTGGGTTAATTTACCAGATCAAAAATGGAAAACCACAGATCGTGGCGTTCTTTTCCAGAACCAGAAAGGACTTAGAACGGAAGTTCCAGTTCAGCTCGTGTAACTTCGAAGCGATTGGGGCATGTGCAATAATGAAATCACACGAACCGTGGTTACTGCAAACACGGAAACCGATCACACTGCTCACGGACTCTCTATCGCTGGTGAAACTGTGGCGAAAATTCCGACAAAATCTATTCGCCACGGATGAAATAAAAATAAATAATTGCCTCATGGAATTGAGAAAATATGCAATGTTGAACATGATGCACACCAGTAACAAAGCAGCTGCGATGTTACACCCAGACTTTGTTTCTAGAATGGGTCATAGTCCGAAATCTGTTGATACAACACCATGCAAAGACGAAGAGGGTACGGCAACGTGTAAAATATGTGAACTGGCCCGAATTCCAATTGAAAACGGCAAAAAGTTCAATCAAGAAATTGGCAATTTGTCGAAAATCTGGTCCGAAAATTCGCCACTAGGTGGTGAAATGGCAAAAATAACCCAACTGTCCTCAGAACCGAGAATACCGATAGCTCAGTTGAAGAAAAGGAATTTATCATTGGCAGATTTGTTGAACAACAAAAATATAATCGCAACCCTACAAAAAATGGACAGGGTATTTCGCGATATTATCGATTGTATGGAAAACGGCCGGAAAAATTTTCCAAGAAAACACGCCAGGGCCGAAACCATAAAGGTCAACAGATCACCGATCTTGATAGATGGCGCACTTTCGATAACAAAATGGCTAGATGGCAAGGAAATACGTGTTTTCCCAGTTCCAAAAGAAGCTGCTTGGATCGTAATTCATGCTGTTCATCTCTCGGTGGGACACAGATCACCCACGCAAATGGTAAAACAAATCGCCACGCAATTCGAATTCGAAAATATGCGGAAAATGGTCGACTTATACATCGGAAAATGTGTTCCATGTACCTTGTTGCGCAACGAAGCAAAATATGTAAAACAGAACCAAAAACCGGTTAAAATAACCAACGGGTTTTTCAAGCAAATATTGTGTGACGAAGTTCACAGACAAAGGGATGGCGCAACTCACAAATTCATGATTGCGATCGAAGCGATTTCGCAATTCATGGTCACAATTCCAATTGCGAACAATCCGAAATCCGAAGATTTCATCGCAACCATACTCATGATTCGATCAATTTTGGCACCACACGCTCTTGACGAACCAGTTCTAGAAATTCGGTGTGATGGTGCTAGCTGGCATAAATCAAAGAGTGCACAAGACATGCTGCAAAAGTTGAACATCAAGATTAATGTACATGAAAGTGAAACACTTTCACGTAATATAATTCCGGAACTGGACGGAAAGATATGTCAATTCAGTAAACAGATGCGTCATTACGTAACAACTACTGAATTGAGCGCGGAACTGTGTGCACAACTAGCCACACAAAAGTGTAACACGGCGGTGAACAGTCGGGGTTACACACCAAGCCAATTATTCACTGGGAGGAACCCAGCTACAATTAAAATGTTGGACATCGACGCGAAAGCATATATCGAAGAAATAAATCGGGTGCGTCAACAAAAACGTAATTCAATGGATAGGAAAAACTATATGAAAAAAGTGAAACAAGAAAAAGAACTCATCCCATATGAAAACGATGAATTGAACGGTCCTATGTTGAACAACAAAATAAAATTTTACAATATAAAAGCCGGTGACATGGTGGTGTTAAATGTTCCATTGGACAAAAATGACCAAAAACCAAATTTATACGTGGTCATTGGTATAAACTTCCGACAAAAAACGGTGAAAATAAAGCGATCGGGAGTTGAAAGCGGCAACAATCCGGAAAGAAGTGTCGCATTTGAAAGAGTGGCTAGACACATAAAAGTCGATATCAACAGCAAAATCAATATGATCACACAACATAGGAAAAGTTCACGTGACTTTGGTCACGTGAATGTGATAAAAAACACCCCAGAACCGAGATATGCACTCACCGATGAAGACTATGAAGAATTGCTTGTTGTTCAACAAATTATCAATAAAAATATTCCCAAAATCGTCACAGCAATACAGGACAGCAATAAAACATTATCGAGTGCACCAATAAACCTGGAGAATTCGACTTCAAATCAGTTGGTACCGTCATCGTCTGTAAATCTCACGAAGTTATCGGAGGACTCTTCGTGGTTTACCAAGGCGGCTTCGGCGGTAAAGAGCAATAACGAAGAATCAAAAAGTGTTGAAACATCACCTGAAGAAGAAAAAATAAATTATACGAAGAACGAAGAAAACGGACAAAACAGATCATTTTACGGACGAATAAATGTCCCAGAAGATTATTACCTACTCGATGAATCGATAACGTCGGAGCCATTTGAAGAGGTAACATCGGAAATGGTATCGGAAGCGACAGAGGCGCTCAGAAGACTCAATGAGAGCACAATGTCAATCTCGTCGTATGGTGAAATCGATATTTCAATGCAAGTACGAGATAATGCTAGGTATGAAAGCTTTTTAGAGTTGTTGAACAGCACTGAACAAGATGAAATTGGCAACAAAGACCAAGTATTGCCTGATATCGATCAAAGACCGATCCGAAACACAAAACCGATTGAGCGATTTCAATCGGAATGGTAAAGTACGTGTTGTTCAACAAATGGATCAAACTGTAATCTTCAACCTTCCACTCGATATCATAATTTTGATAATCATCATTTTCGTCTTCGGTAACATAATTTTCTTTCAAACGCGGTAAAATTAATCTACTCTCAACATATTTTACCGCCCAATAATTTTAATCTAGTTAAACAGTAATCACTTACTACACTACTAGACTAATCACTTATGACGTCACAACTAATTAACCTAATTTTATAACTTGCTGAGTCATCAATAACGTCACTTAGGAAATATAAAAAATTTTTTTATTGAATATCAAAATCTGACAGAGACGGGAAAATATTTTTTGGGATTTTGAAGACATGAGCTGGTCGCGTCATATCCGTAAGTTTTGAACTTTTATCTCTTTTTGACATTGAAATTGAACTTGGAAACATTTGAACTTGGAAACATTTGAAATAGGATCAGCTCTGAAAGTGAAAATTAAGATTAGATACGACATCATTTTGTTGCTCAACATTCAATTTTGAATAAACAATTAAAAAATTAGAAACTTACAGTTAGACTAGTAGTCATCACGAGTACGTCCTTGTCCACGTCCGCTGGCACCACGGTTCAAACTTGAACCACGGCTAGAATCACGCGATCGCGATCGATCGTATCGGCCTCGGACCCATTGAGAACGGTCGCGACTTCGTGACCGTCCTTCCATTTCATCTCGAGTACGGACTCGTGAAGGTCCCGGGGCTTGTCGGACAACACCTCGGCCAGTGGATTTTACTGGTCCCTCTTGTTCCATCCATTTGCGGAGGGTCTTGACATTTGCGACAGTGGTAGTTGTCATACCCATTCGACTACCAAAAGCACGCCATTGTGAAAAACAATCGCGATTAATCACTTTGGCGCCCCACGATTGTTCACGTTGAACAGCCACAGTAGGTAGTTGGTTCTTAGAGAACTCGTCGCACAACATCACCGAACCACCTTAAAATAGATTATAAATAGGTTACCAGGGTAAGCTAAGGTGGATTTTTATTTTGTTGCTCAACAATTTCGACTTACACAAAAAATGAATTACATGGCGTAATTTCCATTTTCCAAAATCAAGTACCATACAGCGGGCTTTGTGGACAGCACCTCGAGTGGGTTTTGGTGCAAAGGCGAATCCGAATCCTTGTGAAGGGTTGTCACCAACGTTTCCGCGAGAGTACTTCCGGGCAACAAAATTTTCAGAATTTCGAACGTTAAGTTCGACCAAACCAACAGGGTCGAGATGACCAGTGTTACCAGTGCCAGTCTGGGCGACCGTCAAAGTCGCCATATAAAGACCGTCAAGCATAACTTGTAGGTCATCGTCAGCGCATTCACCGTCAGGATAGAATGCGAGCAGTCCGAGTCCATGAATGAGCCACTAAATTAAAATATAGTTATTTTGTGTTGATCATCAATATAATAGCGAATCTAAGTAGGAAATACTAGGCTTAAATTAGCAAAAGGTTTTCAAGGTAGTTGATGATAGGTTGTGGACTTGAGATCTGATGGTTCTTTGAAATTTCAAACTCATCATTGGCTCTGTACCAGAAAAGTCCGGACCAGAGCCGGGTTCGAACCCGGGACCTATCAGTTACAACCACACAACCTTGCACATCCGACCAATCCAACCTGCGTGTCACCAGGAAAATTTAGTTTCTATACTAAGACTAAAATTAGAATTTTGTTGCTCAACACTCAAAATATCAATTTTTATACAAAAAATTAACTTATAAAGTTCAATAGAACATACATAGGCACTTACTCGAATACTTTTCCAGAGCTTAGTCTCTTCAATAGAATCTGGGCGCCCACCAATCGTTACAACCAGTTTGTAATGAGAGAACTGGAGTAGTCCAGCATTAATCAAGTCCTTCACAGGCGCTAAAAAGAAAATTAGACCGTAAAATTTAAAATTTGACTTAAGAATTACCATTTTTGGTACCAGGGGACTGCATCACTTTCCACAAGTCACGTGATATTGACCCTGGAAAGAGCTGACTTGTCCGACGACGATCGTTGAGGTTTGCATCACTGGAGACTTCAAGTGGAAACATGTGAAAGGCCTCGTGCACACATGCTTTCACAACGTCGGAGCTCTTGAGTCCATGTCCGTCAACGAGTCCGAATCGGCAATGGCAGCGGCTATAAACGGAAATGAATTAATGTTGATACAACAAAAACCAGATTTTCGTAGCTATATTTCACTAGGAAATAAAGCGACTCATAAGAATAAATTACTTACGTAGACTTTATAGGGCAAAAAGTCCAATTCAATGGGGCTTCACTACAATAAGTCAGTAACGAGTGAAACTTCGCTGCTTTCAACACCAAAGGAAATGGTTCACGGACGGCAGTGACAGTTGTGATTACACGCCGACCTTTGAAATGACCCAAAGTGGACCAACAGTCTAAATGAATGATAGTAATTACGTTGATCAACAGTTACCCAACTTACCAGTAGGACAAGTAAAGTAGTACACTGGTCGACAGAAATACTTGGTCCAATCTTTGGGATATCGAACACCTACGCGGTCATTGGCTCCAAATCGCCAAACAAAAAATAAGCTGGTCCCGTCTGGTGAATACATAACTTCGTTATATTCACCAATAACTTCGTAGGTGCAAGCGTCGGCGGCGTGGTCTGAATTAGAAATAATTCCAAATTAAATTAATATTGTTGCACAACACAAAAAATCTAATATTTAAAAAGAAAACGTACCGAATGCCCTAGGATTATCCAATTGATGATCATCGACACCACGACGGATGGGTTGTCCAGAGCGGGAGTTGAAGGTCTTGAAGGTGTCCTTCGGATTACGAAGTGGCACAGTTGTAGTGGGTCGCACAAATGTCGACGGGTCCAATAAACGAAAGTCAATATGCCCAACAGGATCATCCATGAGAGTGAGTTGATCCAACGACACCATAGCCTAAGGAAAAATTAGAATCCATAATATAGAGTTGGATGAATAGTTTAATAATGATATGTTGTTCATCACTTACAGAGTCAACGGAGGAGTGACTAGTACCAGGAACACCCCGTAATTCAACAGGAGTCACCACCAAAGGAGGTGACAGAGGTATCGGCGATGAAGGCAACTTCAAAGTCGAAGTTGACGGAGTCGCAGATGCAACCGTGGTCGCGGAAGTAGACGGTGCCGACAGTCGAGACGACGATGAAGTGGCCCGAGCACGGTTCGACCGTCTCGGAGTGGTTCGAGAGGGTCCCGCAGGTTCTTGAGAAGGAGTGGTAGTCGTAGACGGCCACAATGGCACCAAGGGTGACCAATACGTTGGTGGCACCGTAGTTGGCATAGGTGGTACCGGACGTGTACCCCAAGGGATCGTCGAAGGCGTCTCCGGGGGAGTCCACATCGGTTCCAGTACCAGTGGTATCCTATTGGTACCACGTGGAACAAGTCGTTCAGCAGGAACAGATGGGAAAACGGGTTTCGGGCCATACCAAACGTTCACGGGTGCGATGTCAACGGGTGTCGGTGACACTGCAAAACCGGCTGGTCGCCAGCGGAACCCTTGTTTGAAGGCTTGAGCGAGAGCTGAAAAAGGAAAATAAGTCGTTTTACACGAAAATGTTGTTCATCACAAAACTTAGAAAGGGTTTCAAAAAGTTACTAACTTGATTTGGGTGGCGAATAAGTCCCACGTATTAGGGAGTACCATTGTAGACACGTTCGGGTGTAGCTTTATAGTAGGTTCCATCAGGACGAGTATTATGATGACGCAAAAAGTGTATCACATCTTCAAAATCGAATTTCTTGTCCAAACTAGGACAAGAGATACGAAGTTGAGGACGGCGGTTGGTTTCTGTTGGTGGTCGAATAGGCTGAGCAAAAATTTGCCAACAGAACCGCTTTTGTTGTTCATCGTACCGGTACTGAGTTAAACGAACAGTATCACCGTCACGTACCAGCTTTGGTATAAACTGGGGTTGAAGATGAGACGGAATGTCGTCGGGATCGGTCGCTAGCAGAGCTGCATGCTCATCCGGTGTAGACGGCAATGCAACCGAGGTAGTAGAGGCTGTTGATGTTGAGACAGACAAAGGATACACACCATATCCGACTTCATATTGCTCGACATTGAGACAAATGGCGTATCTAGGGTAGAGACTGACAACGCCAGTTTCCTTATCAGGAGGTCCATATGGAATCCATTTAATGGGACGTCCACTAGGGTCGTTCTCATAGTCAAAATCTATAAAAAGTGTTGATCAACAAGAAATTTTCAATAAAATAGGCTTACCAGGTCGAATTCGACGAACGACGTCCGTGCCAGGACACAATCGGACCAAGTTTTGATAAGTCCACTCATCAGTATCGGCATGTAAGGGTTGAGGGGTTTCGGTCGAAGGGGCAGCCGAGAGTCGGCGCTCATTTTCTTCGGTAGGTCCTGTCATCAGATCAGAAAATTAAAACTAACGAAACTGACAAAAATAAAAAAGAGGTTTTCGAAAATCGTTCTAGAAACTTTTTCGATCGAACATCAAAAATGCCAAGATACAGCAGAAAAAGGTTTGAAAATAACAGAACGCGGGAATTCTAGAGATTTTAAAAAAGGGGAGTTTTTATGTTGAACAACAAAATGATACAAAAAAGGGTTTTACCTAGTATAGGGGGTTAGAAATTAAATAATTTAATGTTAAAGGGACAAAAAACCAGCTCTGACGGAAAAGCCCAAGAAACACACCCATGTTTCCGAACTTGCATCACGTGCAGCCAAGAAACATGCTACACCACCAGAGTGTGTCGATGTCGATGATGATTTCAACAACGAAAACCATAAGTATTTTTGCCAGAAAGTGTTGCCAAATACCCTACCGTATGATGACTTACGTCAAAAAATACTGGAAAAATCTTCGGAAGAAGAATCCTACCTTCAACTGAATATTATAACCCTTGTAAAGGAATTAAACGATTTACTTATTTTAAAAAATCCTAATGAACTATTTCGTGATCAGGCCTGTTTTTCGTTGTACAACAAAATTCTGGACTTGCAGATCGCGCAACACTTTGCGGCCATCGGCTGGAAAGTAATTGCCTTCGCGATTCTGGTCCCCATGACCGGAAGAATCTGCTTGTACACCGCTGGAGTTTTCCATACTCGAAAATGTAACTTATTTTTCTCTTGGACACTAAGTCAAAAATGTCACTCGGATATAAATTTAACACCAATGTCAAATATAATGACGGATGCAAATGTTGAGCAACAATACGGTTACGGATTGGTTGGAAAACCTACCCATAATCGTGATTCTGAGTCTGATTGGCCATTCAAGGCAAGTCTAGAAAATTTGGACAAAAGTTCAAATTCAATCAGCTC
>SCLD01092415.1:0-12661 GCA_004367895.1 Oikopleura longicauda | reverse complement strand
TTTGACGAATCACATGTGCCCCAACGATGATCAAACGGAATCGTCCCAATCGATGTTAAACCACAATCGACCAGTTGCAACACTTGTTGTTTGTTAGACCAGCCACCATAAATAAGAAAATTGTTCTCATGTGTGACGCCGCACGATCTGTACACTTCCTGATCATTTAGATTAAATCCAGTCGAAAGTCTCCCCGTCTCGCCGATGACTTCAGGTGTGTTACTTTGTTACGAGTTACATTTTGTTTTTTTCAATTAAACGTCCCGAAAAAAATAATTTCTTCAAAAAAAACTCGCTCCTTGAGGAAAACGTAGTCAGCAACAACATAGCCGGATATGTATTACATTCATACCCGTCGCCAATATACCCAGAGTCACATTGACACAAATAGTCAATGCGCAATAGACAGTGCGCGTTCTCGTGACAAGCTAAATTAGAATTATTGGATACATCGTTCTGTGGTTTTTTGAGTTCGGTTCTAAATTTACGAACTTTTCAAAGTTCAGAGATTCAACTGTTAAACATCACAAATGTGATCATCGCTCAAAGACTCACCTGGATCACATTGGCAAGTGAAATCACCCTCGCCACACTTGGTGAATGCATAGGTATTGGTCGTTGTCGGGCTTGTTGCTGATGTTGTCGTAGTTTTCACTGTTGGAGTTGTAGACGTGATGGTCGCTAAAGACGTAGTAGACGTAGTGCTAGACGTAGTAGTAGAAGCAGCTTTTGTTGGAGTTAGTGCAGCAGTAGTAGTATCAAGCGGCTCAGATCGAAGACCGAAGTACACGCCAACGGCAACACCAAGCGAAACACAGACAACGCCCACTGCAATAGCAATCTTTGTCCATCTGGATAAAGGGCAAAAAAGACGTCTCAACCAAGTTGGCTCGGGCTCACCCTTTTTGTATTAAAATCACGAAATTAAATTAAAGTAAAGTACCTCTTCAACTGGCATGTCATATTGATCATTCTCGGCTGAACCATTCTCGTCCCGGGCTTGAGAATAGGGCTGGACACTTTCAGACGCACCATTTACGCCGTTCTCCTCATGTTGCGTATCGTATTCATCGTAAACTTGGTGGTCGTCATTATATGTGTCATAATCCTAATCGAGTTTATTTTTATTTATTTAAAGGTTTCAATAACTTACCTCATCACGAGTAGGAACAGTTGCCTTCTTTGATGTAAAATTGCCCATTATTCACTGTCACTAATTTTACGCTCAATCGAAAGTGAAGCCGTGTTCTGCGCTATGGATTGTTCTCTCACTGCGTCGTATACTGAGCGCTCAACTAACCTTCTCACTTTATAAGCCGGTTATATTACGCTTTATCGGAAGATTTAACTCGGCGGTACCATAAAAACGAGTCACGCGTAGAAGAACCCTAATTAATGACCTTACGCTTGGTAAATTTGTTTTTTTTATAATAAATTAACACAAAAATCCAATATTTTAGGCTGCCTTTTCGTACTTTCAAAAAAAGGGTCATTTTTTGGGGTGTCAATTTTTGGCATCCTATGACTAAGCTTGTCATTATGAAGCGTAGTTACGTAGCGTAGTTACACGACATAACACCTATGCTTTCTCTCATCATTTTTTATTGTTTTGACCAAAAGATAAACTCAAGTAGTAAATCTTTAGAGTGAAGCAGTTTCGAGATGAAGCTTTTGCCATCGCTTATCGTTCTCGCAAAGGCCGAATGGTAGTAAAAGTAGTGCATGATTGTGACAGAACTGTTTGGTTTTAAGGCAGTGGAGTACAGAGAAGCTTGAAATCTTCAAATGCCGCGATGGTAATTTCTGGCAGGCGCCTGAAAGCTGCGGTGCTCAGTGCGGCGAATCTGATCGCACCAATCATGTCTGTCAAGTGAGCATTACCGAGTCGACGACAAACACCTTCACTATCTCGTCAAACGGCATTCCAGATCACAATGCATGCTCACGTCCGCCGAACTCAGCGCTGTTGGTGGCCGATTACAACTATGAGATTCCGAAATTTCCGAAATTGAAAGTGGGCAATCAGAGCACGTTTTCGGCGACCAATTTCGCCGCCGTTGGTTTTGCTTTCAATGGCGTTCCCATTTACAATCCCTATGACGCCGCCTGTTGCGATGCCGGGTTGTATGAGTTGCATGCGCTTGACATGTGTTATGCACATCCAAATGGACCCGGCGGCATGTATCATTACCACGTTTGGTCAGAATGCCTATCGCCATGTACGGGCGAGGCCGAAATCATTGGCGTGGCGTTGGACGGCTTTCCAATTAAAGGGCCAGGTATCAATCCGGCCACAGGAGCTCTGTGGTGTCAATCCGATATGGATGTATGCGGCGGGCGTACTGATGAGAATGGCGAGTATGCCTACTATACAACGCCTGATTTTCCTTACGTTCTTCAATGTTATGCGGGTACGCCGCTGACAGATAGGTCCACGTCTAATTGCGGTCTCTACAACTCCGGTTGCAACCCCATGTCAGCCGCTGGTGGCCCACCTGGTGGTGGTGGTGGTACTCGGCCACCGAAGGGCGGTAAAGGTAAAGGACCACCTCCTGGTGGATCTCCACCAAGTAACGGACCAGGATCGGCACGACGGCGACGACGAGCCGTCTTCGAAAATCCAACTGCGGAGTGGTTCAACTCGGCAATGGCGTTGTATGAGGAGCGAGGATTTCACGCACCATATTTCGAAGCAAAATTCATAAGTCAATTGAATCGTCGTTTACGTCGTTCAACAGGCGACTTGAGCAATACCATTCTCGAGTACTTGGATGGATCTGACGAAAGCCAGTGGGGCATCACGTATGAGACTTTCATGCGTCACCTTTCATATCAATGTAATTCTTGCTATGGGGCGCCAGTGATAAGCGACACGTGTGATCGTATTGTCAGCTCAACTTGCAAAGATGAGACATGCGTCGTTTGTGACTTACTGCATACGGGCTGCAAAAACACGTGCGATGTGTGGAGCCCTTCTTCTGAGGAGTCAACATCCGAAGACCTACCAAGTTTGAACTTGACCTCAGCCACTTCATCAGTCAGTAATGCACAGCCAGTTTCAAATGCAATGAACGCATCTCCAGCCTTATTTGTGCTGTTCCACAGCATTTGTGCAACATTCTAACCCAGTCGTACTGGTGTGATAAGTTATCACTGATAACACAACACGACGTTTCTACTTTACTTTTTACAGTATAGACTACAAGTTGTACTCTACAACTGAATGAAATATTAACAAAAACTGCATAAATTCGCACAAGAACTCATTATTTCGTATTGTAATCGACTGTTAAAAACATTAAGGCTGTAGTCATAGTGTTGGCATTTGGCTGAATCAATTAGATTGTTCTAGATAAATATTAAATCAAAAAACAACTGCAGTGTCAAACTTGACTATAAGAGGGGGTCTAAAATTAATTTAAACTTGAACAATGAAATCGCTTCAAATCGCACGGCCTAAATATGCCAGGGTAATGGTCTCTGGCTTACTTTGGTTAAGCAATATGAGAAAAATGACATTGGATTCAAATTAAAACCACATTAAAACCCCAAGCTGATTGTACCCCCAGCACCCCGACCCCCCCATCGATAGATTTTCTCCTTTGTCCCACCGCCATGTCACTGCCACTTACGACAATAAAAACAAATATAGGCCGCTTTGACTCCGCACCACATGCCTTCTAAAACACTCCCCTCGCCACCTTGGCCAACAACTCGCTTGAAGTGACCGTTCAAAACGCCATTCAAATAACGCCATGGATCGAGAAGCCGATTTTGGCACGGTGATTGTGAACAGCGACAATTGTAACCATCGACAGTGAAGTAGATGGACTTTGGTATTGAATTGAAGGACGCATCCAAGTGAAGATTGTAGTGGTCATACTGCGTTATATTATTGAAATGACGAACATGTGGATTCGCGCCATTCTCTCGCAAGTAGCGTCGAATCGATGGATACTTTAAATAAGTAATTAGTTTATTTATCAAATAATTATTAGTTTACCTGGAAGTGAACAGTTTGAAATAAACAAGTAATCTCATTGACTTTGATATTTATCCTAATCAACAGCAACGACACTTTCTCCGATACTAATGTTGACATAAAAAACAATGTCAAACCATTCTTCGCCACATGGTTGATCACTTTGTCCATCTCGACCCCGTTGTCGCATCCCATTCCGATCAAGAATTCGATTGCCTCTTCAATGTTCTTCTTCATTGGCGTTTGATGCGGGTTGTTTCCCTTTTCTACATATTTGCTCAACGTAAAGTAACATGCCATCAAACAATTGATTTCTCTCTCATCTTGATACTCGAGTATTTTCGTCATTATCTCATTCATTATTTCGCCATTCGACGTCATTGAGAATGAAATGGCAATTAACTCTTCGATGATCTCTTTTATCGGCGCAAAGTTGCAGCACCAATAAACAATGTGTTCGATTTTGGTTCCCTTTTCAATGTCACATTTAGCCAGTTCAACGATGACGCCGCCTTTTGCGCGTGTTGAACATGTATCGTGATTGGCAGTTTTGGCCAAATACAAATGAGTATATCCGCTTATTCCATTTGAGATGATCCAATCATAAGTAACTGCGCCATATTGAGCACCCAACTCAACACGCAGTAGATTTTGTGCGCGTTGATCCGCCGATTGCGCCATTCTTTCTCGTTTATTTCTCAATTACTCTCTGTTACTAATTTAACGCTCCGTATGAGTAAAGCTACTCAAAGAGTAGGGACTAGGTGAGAGATAACGTGATTTTACGACTCCGATGATTCAAACGTCGCTTTACTCAGATAACTCATAAAAACCAAGTCGCCTAATAAAACGAAAAAACAAAGACGTAAAATATGAATGCTTCGATCTCATTATGGTTTATTGAAAAATAAAGTCAGTCAATGTCGCATTAAAGGGAGACATAATTTCCGAAAACAAATTCGAGTTTCGTGGTCATACGATTATAATGAGCTTCATAATGTGTGCGTCAATGGCTTAAAGCGGTTTTCGGATAATGGTTTAATTTGCATTTCATTCCTGACCGGTGTGCTTAGCGACTCAAGGAAACTTTAAAAGATAGCCAGTTCATTCACGTCGACAGAATGATGCATTTAATTGAACGGTTTTAGGACTCGAGCAGTGATTTTTTTATTTTTTATTTTCTTTTATTGTTTTTTGTTGCCTAAGCTGAGCTACAGTACAGTTTTCGACTAGTTCGACTAAAATTAAACAAAGTATCAGCTAATTTTTAGTAATGATACGCGTTCAGTCGATTGCGGCGGTAATTTTGTCTCCGTTGAACGGCCTTTTGCTCGTAACCATATGCTGCTTGCAGTTGACGGGCAATCTGTTGCAATCCACGCATGGCCGCCTCGCGTCGCCAAAGGGGCATGCGATTGATTTTGCGCATGGTTTCGTGAATCATGCGACGATGGTCCATTCGCTCGGCCAGATCAAATTGTAAGCGTTGATTTTGGACATTGCTCAATTGACCGGCCAAAGCAGAGATCGTAGTGATCAGGCAACTGCCGAGGGCGAAGAGTTTCATGATGAGTTGGTTGTTTGGCTGATTTCGACAGTTCTTGTCCTCCCGAGTCGAAAGTGCCGACTGACACAAAAATTGCTGATGCTGATGCCCAATCCAATGCTGTCGCATTTATACACTGCTACATGCGGCGCCCTAGACGTGTTCTATCGCCACTAACGCTCAAATACACTTTACTTGTTGTTGTTATTGCCAAAAACAACTTATTTGTCAGATATTGTCTAATCATTTTTACGGGGTCTGAAAAAGCTATTGCCTATTGGCATTCTAAAAATAAGCAGACTCGATTCAAAAATTTGGAATCAAGCATTATGCTGTTTAAAAAACAAGCAAATATGATTGGCTAGAAATCCCAAGTAATCATTTTGTGTTATTAATTGGTTATTAACGCGCTGTCAATCCTAAAGTATTCCTAGAAAATAGCCTAATTATGGGGTTTTGTTATGGATCATAACTTATGGATTTGAAAATTCTAGAAATTATGCCGGCGTCGTCTTCAGCTGATTAGGGACAAGTGGTTAAAGAAAAAGATTTATGAACAAAAATCCGTTTTCTAAGATTTTAGGCTTTCAAAATCTGTTCTGACACGCGTCTAGTGTTTGTCTAAGTAGTATGCAATACAGAATATGCTTGGAACAGCATGATAACAAAATACGGGAATGTCAAGCAAAGCGTAACACATATCAAAGAAGGCGTACCGTCTCAGACATGTGTAACTCATCTGATGATATAACAGTGATATAACTTATCGATCAAAAGCTGAATGTGTGGTTCTGAATCACATTTTCAGCCTGCTGTAGCATTAACGGAAGCTGCTTGATATGCCATCAAACAGTGGAAAAAATCAGGTGAAGACTTTTTATTAACTTGACTGAAAGACATCACGTCCAAGATAAATTGAGTTTTAACTTGTCACTATCATCGCGGTAAAACGCACTCAGCTTGTTTTTTGTTTCCACTGAAATTTCATTTTCGCTCTGTCCGGAACGGCCCTTTGACTTTGGCATGCAATGCAAGTGGCCAGTGTCGTGTTTGAGGCACTTAAAACCATGTTACTTGAAATGAATACTTCAATGCGCATTCTTACATAAAAGCCGTCTTCACGCTTGACGAATCGTTTCCGCGTGAAGAAGGCGACCGTATCATTGTCAATACTGAGACGTCGCTCAATTCTACCCAAAGCTGTCCACGGCTCCGTCTTGAACGTTTCCCCATCGACAACGATCAAGCGATGGCCAAAGTGTTCTTTGCCGGTTTCAATGACATGACTGTAAAGGCCTTGTTTGAAAAGTAAACGCACTTTATCATACGGTTTCATTTGATTGTAAAGTGGAAGATACTGGTCGACCATATTGTCAAATGTCATATTTTGAAATGGATAAACATCTGATTGGGGACCAAGTAAAAGACTGTTTGGCTTTTTTGACCGGTGCTTATCGCGTACGTGCAAGAAGTCAGAATACAATCGCCTGATTGGATCACATAGACACTCGATGACGATAACCTTCTCGTACCATTGCTTGATATAAGTCTCGTTGACGGCAAAGTCAGCAAGCTGGTCCTGATTCTCAGCAATGTGAATGGCGCTGCCCTTGGTCATCTTGGCAACGAACGCCTGGTTCGGCTCAAAAGTCAAATTCTTGTGGCTGAAATGTCCCATGAAAGCCTTCATATCATCGCGGAACGAGCCCATTGTCTCATGCCACACATACTCCTCGCGATTGCCATGAATACGGGGATGTTGCAGTAAAAAGGCAAGCAGTGTCTTTGTGCCACACTTTTTGCGACCGGAAATTATCAAGTCGGGTAGCCTGGTAAAAGGTCGCTGTTCGAACTCGGAAATATATTGTGTTGATATGTTCAACCAGAGTTGTTTGACAAGTGCCAATTGTTGGTCTGCTGCGGTGTCGTTGGTGTTTCGGTTAATAGTCCAACACAATGCCAAGCCGACTAGTACAATAACAGCCACTTTCTTATGCCATCTTACGTCATCAAGAAAACGTGTCAGCAGCTGTCTGATATTTGCCTTTCGCTGAGCATTAAAGCCAAACATAGCCAATTTCAGACTGTAACTTGATTTACACTGATAAAGAACTTGACTGACTTTAACAAAAATATAGTCGTTTCTCAGTTAATGATTCTCTTTCTTGTTTTTTCTGAAATTAAAACAAAAGTATTATATTGACCGGAAACAGTAATGCGCCCGCCACATACTTTTATAATGTTTTGAGTCAAAACTTTTGACGTCATCGGGGGTCGTCAACTCATCAAAAAGTTTAGGACTCTCGAACGCCAATGGTAATGAAATGAATAAAATACTCTCGTCAAAAAACACTTTATTCTATAATAAACAGGCTAGATTTATCACACAAAAGTTGCTTTCACAAAAAAATCTTTTAGTGAGTTCGTTTCGTTTCATGACAAAGTTCAGGGCCTATAGGATATAGTATTGATTAATTGGTAGTAGACTAGAGTCTATACAGAAGTGACCAGGCATTGAACAAATTAAAACATTGCACTTTTGACAACGCCAATAGAGCATACGGCAGACCATGCCTCTGGTCACACACATACATCGGTTGATTCACATACCGTTGTTTTGCGTCAGTTAAAAAGTCGACATTTTCGAATGACGCGAGCTTACGGAATGAGTGACAGGCTTCACTGTTTCCCTGGGTTAATCCGTTCTGTTCCATTATTTCACGCTTCGGCGGTGCGCTACTTTAGTTCTAGATTTTTCGTATCTTACTAATAAGTTTATTCTCGTTTTACAAAAGCAATTTAAAAAAATACCGAACGCAAATAATCAACGATCGCCGAAGCATGAAGCCCGGTAAACCGCTCTCCCTGAATCGCCTTGTCATGCTTCTGGTCCTGTTGTCTGATTTAGATAAAGCGAAGACGATTAGAGCAGTAGTCAAATTTGCTCGGGTGAGTTTTAATAAAATAGAAAAAACAAAAAAACACTTCGGAGAACCCATAATCAATTATTTCGTTCTTTCTTCCTAAACACAAAAATGGACACACCTTGCCACACAGACACATATACATGAGTCCATAATGTTTAGGCGAAAACGAAAAAAGCTGAACGCGTGTGTGGAGTTAAAATTGATTTTTCAGGCAACGCCAATCGGTCTGGCCTGGTTTGGATTTTCAGCTGTTTCCAGTCAAATTACGTGGAAAATCGAAAACACACACTTTGAGAGAAAATAACACGCGCACTTGGAATCCAAGAAACAATTTTGGCAGCGTCAGTGCAGCAGAAGAGAGTTTGACGAAAAAAACACGTCGATGTTTAATGCGAAATTGGCTGAGAAATTTTCGAGCTGTGAGTACTACTTGTTTCATGAAAATGTTCATCATCGAGATTATCAAATCCATTCTCTGTAATGAGCCGTGTCGGCACAGATGTCGTCCCCTGTGCGTTTCTAACCCCTAATGTTAAACACAGGCTCGCCACACATAGCCACAAATTTTATTAATTTTTGTGACTTATTTAATTTGACTCGCGGTTTGCTCCCTTTCTCGGCGCCCTAAGGGGCACAATGTCTTCGTGTGTGTACGTGTCGCGGTGTGGCCTAGTCCAATCGCCAGAAATGGTTGAGCAGAGAGAGAAATCACGAGATGGAGTAATGCAATTTAAATGCCACTCCTACGACTATTTGATATTCAGGTCAGTGTGTGTTGACAGATCAGATATGCGCCGCCGCCGACCGTGTCTCACCAAAGAGTCCATCTGGCCTTGTGTTGTATTGTTTTAGATAACAAGTTTATGCACTGACTTTTTTGTCAATTGCAAAGTGAAATCAGATAACTATTCATGAAAGAAAATATAGGTGACCTCTTTTTTGTTTAGTCAATGTAGGTTTCAGTAGTAGTAGTAGTAGGCTCGCACCACATTGATTTGACCTTGGAATCCTGAACATATTAGTGTATCCACTTACCAGAGATCGATTAGACCTAGTCGTGGCTCGAATCACGAAAACGAAAACTCACACGGTGTGTGCAGTTCTGTGTGCTATGTGTGTATATTTGTGTCAATATACACGGAGCCCGAAAACCCAGAAACTGACCAAAAGAGCGAAGTTTTTGTTTGCAAACAATTAATAATTAGTCGCAATAGTGGGAGGGAGCAGCTTCACAGAAGTCGGGTCTTCTTCTTCATCTTCCTTTTTGAAAAAGACAAGACCAAGATACATCCCTCAATTGAAATGATATCATAAGAGAGTGTGTGGCTGGACCGAGAAATAGATTGAAATGGGCATACATGACACGGTAAGTCTCTCGTGAAGAGCCTTGCGGGGCCAAAGGTTTACAATGTTTAACTGTCCCCAGTATGACGTCGTTTCTTTCCAGTTCATTAAAAGAAACGAACTTCGACTTCAGCACTTGTCTAGGAGCTAATAAAGGAAGCGATATTCGACAATGGTCAGTGAATTAACTCTGGGTCGTGATTAGTGGGATTTTGTTTCTTTGGCTCAGTGAGGCGAACATGGTTGCATGTTCTTTTGTTTGCGTTTTAAAACAGGACAGTCACCGGTAATGCTTGGTGAATTACTTCTGGCATGATTATCACTGTAAACTTTCCCACCTACAGAGTATTAACGCACGATTCCGGTTATCAATTATGCATCCTTAGTTCTGTCATGTCAGTAAATTGAGGCGGATATACGGACAATCATAAAATGTCATAAACCAGGCTGCGCTGTAGTACATGTTATTATTAGCCCGATTCTCCTTCCCATCATTCTGGCGCTAAGTGAGGAAGATCTAGAATTGTAATCATAATCAGTCCTAGTCAGAGAAGAGAAAATAAGAGACCGAGGGAGAGAGAAAGAGATCGATTTGAGAGCCGATAAATTTCGGAGTCACAAAAGGTGTTGTCGACGTAACGAAAATGGTGAGTATTTAGAACGATTTAGATGTAGCCTTGTATTTCCGCAGTAGGATTACAATGATTCCATCTAACACGATTCTTGAAGTCCGTGATCAACGTTTTTTGAGCTTGTGAATTATGCCACAAAATGAGCTAATATTTTCACACGCATTTGAACCGTCGTACGGTTGAGACCAAACCATGAATTCTTAACAGGGTTCGGACGCATAACGCGCACTATAAAGTTGGATTGAGATGAGATTTGCCTTACATAATAAGAGCGGTACCAATTTACTCATCGCCAACACTCGTTAACTTCGTTTACGATTTCACTATTGAACTTCATTACGAACGAATTACGATGCGGTTCCCGGCCGTCGTCCTTATGGGATCGAATTAATACCGTAATTACGGATTCAAGGACAAATCCAACATTTTGACAAACGCGAAGTGATCGTTCACTATTTTTTTTTGGCTGAAGACAGTAATTATGGGCGTTATTTTTTAATACTATACCCTTTTGTTTCTCACTCAGTAGAAGAAGACTCTATTTTGCTATTTTACAATCGACTAAATTTGTCCTACACTTCATCTCTGTGTCATCGGTGAGCCAATCGTTAGCCACGGGCTCCTAAAGTCTGCTCCTATAATCAATTCGCATCAGTGGCTTCAACAGAGAAAGATAGTTGTATGGTGAGGAGGAAGCTCATTTTGATGAAATAAGCAAGACTTGAAGTGACATGAACGACACATTCAGGGTGGCTCATCCGAAAACGATCCGGCCCTGCAGCTTGATTTTCATGATTTCGTCTTTGCCAATGGATCCGTCAACATCCGGAAGCTGATCGACGAGGTCAATGAGATTAATCAAAAGCAAATTGAAACGGCCAACGAAAATGTTGAGCGGATCGACGACGTGAGTCTTTGTATTGATCATTATATTATTATACTCGTCTTGTTTGAAGATGTTCCTGGTCATCAATGCCTGTACAGTTCTGTTTATGCAATGCGGCTTTGCTCTGCTCGAGGCCGGTGCCGTCCGTGCCAAAAATGTTACCAATATTTTAATCAAGGTTTGTCTTTGCCAAAAAACACATGTTTCCCAAAAATATGACATTTACCGTAAGAATCTACTTGACGCGTGCCTGGGATCGCTGATCTACTACATTTGTGGCTTTGCCTTTGCATATGGGCAAGTGGCGTACAAGGACGATGTGACTGGCGAGTATCGATACTCAAAGGCTAACTCGTTCATTGGCCACTATCATTTCTTTCTGATGGATCCCAATCATCACAGGTAATGATGAACATTAACTATTCAAATTCGTAACAATTGAGCAGTTACAATGTGAGCGGTTACGAGGAGCGCGTGATTCATCATGGCTCGTTCTATGGCGAGTGGTTCTTCAACTTTGTCTTCGCCGCCACCGCCACCACCATTATCTCGGGTGCGTTGGCCGAGCGCGTTGAATTTGGCTCGTATCTGATTTATGGGGTTATCGCTACCGGCTTCATCCAACCTGTTACAGGTGACTAGTCTATTTTTACGTGACTCGTAATCATACATAAACTCTCTTATCTAGTCCACTGGGCCTGGTCAAACGGATGGCTCGTCTATCCACCAGCGTCGGCCGGTTTACCGCCAGATGTGTGGTACCGCGATTATGCTGGCGGTGGGAATGTGCACGCGGTCGGCGGCATGGCGGCGTTGGTGGGCGCCATTTTCATTGGCCCACGGATTGGGCGCTTTGAAAAGGTAATCATTTTTCGTCAGTAACAAAAAGTGACAGCTGGTGGATTTATTGCCTTATACTCAGGACCAAAATGGCAAAATCCGAAAGTACCACATTCCGGGCCATTCGACGCCATTGACCTGTTTTGGCGCATTCATACTGATTATTGGCTTTCTATCAATGGCACTTGGCCATGGTGACAATCTGGCCGTATCGGCTTCGAACATTATCATCGGTGGCGCCACCGCCGGATTGACGTCAATGTTCATCAAGTGGATTAAACCGAAACTAGTCCACATGTATAAGACACGTCATCACAAGGGCGATCGCAAAATATCGTAAGTGGAACAAATATTCTGGAATTTGGTTGTTAAAAACTTCACAATCTCAGCGTTCGACAGTACTGGTCATTTTTGATTCTGGTCGATGCTACACTGTGTGGCATGGTTGCAATGTGTGCTGGGTGTAATGTTCTCGAGCCATGGGTGAGTCAATGCATGTAAGAA
>SCLD01092404.1:0-12673 GCA_004367895.1 Oikopleura longicauda | reverse complement strand
TAAATGAATAGCAATTTCATATGACCATAAATATGACCTTAATGTCAATGATATGACCGCTGGGAAATCAGGAAACGGGATGGAATTTGGACTTGGAAAATATAGATTCCAATTCTGTTCAACTTTGAACGAATCACGTGACAAGTTCACCTAGAAAACAAGAACAAAACTTTGATTGAACTTGAAATGCAATTTCTGACCAATCCTAAAAATGTCAAAATGAAGAAATAAATATGAGTCTATTCAAAACTTCAAACATTTAATCAATTATTTTTCGAGTGATTTTGATTTTAACATGGCATACGAACGACGCATTTACAATGGAAAATGAAAACAACTTTAAAATTTTTAAAATTTAAACTTTCTAATTTCTTTAAATTTTCTAAAATGAAGCTCGCTCTTCGATTGGCTACTCTTGCAAGCCGTTATTCAATTCGGTTAATTGACCGAGAGCGCCATCTAAGAATGACGCACATAAGAGTGATGCACTTGGTCTTAAACTTGCACTTAATAGAGTGATACACTTTACATAATGCAAAATCATGTGAAGGTCAATTCTGTCATAAACTTCCTTTAGTTTCTATTTTGAAACTCACTTTGATTTTTTGTTATTTTCTTTAAGCTTTTCAAAATCTTCTGGTTTGAGATTTTCGAGCGCTTTAACAATCATTGTCGGCTGACCACCATATCGGCGCGGATCTTTTCGTTTCATTATTTTCTTATTGACCATAACTGAACCGCCGAGGCGCGATATAAACCGGGTTTGAATAAATGTTTTAAATTTTGAACTAAATTTTTAAGTGCATCAAAACATCATAACGCCCTTGTTCTAGAATAGTCAAGAATTTTACTTCAGGAATGGGATTCGACAATCGACATCTAAGGAAGCGCAAACAGCGAGCCCGGCCGCGTTTTATTTCTCGCCGACGCAATATGAAGAAGTCGTAGGTTTAATTGATAAAATTTATTAGGATGGTAACGAAAGCTCTTTGGCATTTTTCTTTCGTTGTTTAATTTTAATATACACTGAGATTGATTTACAAAAGACTGTACAAATAAAAAAGATTTACATTTCATAATTTTCGGCACCGAAAGGAACACGAAGGGTGGTGAGAAAGAAAATATGAGTCATTCAATAATAGGGATACAGATGAGACTCATATGATTTACAATTTTCCAGGAATTTTGAATTTTCGTTTGTTGACTCGGACCTAAAATAAAAAATTAGTAAAAAGAAAAGCGCTCTCAGCAAATCAAATCAAGGCTGAGCGTTTGCCAGTCAATCAGAGAGCTTCATAATTTTAGTTGCTTACCTTGCTGACATTGTCCAAATTCTTGAAAATCAACTCGGCCATATCCGAAGCAGATGTTCTAGCGCCCTCTGCTGTTTCAGATAATTTGTTAGCCATGGCTTGAACAAATCCACCACTAGCTGAGCCACGCATACCGGAATGCATTCTAGAATCAAAGCATGAATGTTTTTGAACTCGACCTTTGAATCCGACAATTTCTGGGTACTCATCAGAATTTAAATTCTCGGCAACAAACATAAAAGATGACTTAACGTGATCATTTACTAAACTAGACCGACTGGAAAATACTCGGTCATTTACTGTACTATGCACTACACTGTATAAAGAGCACAACTATCACAGCATGAGATCACTTTCCTCGTCGACTCTATCCATATTCCACCATTTTTTATGAATGAGAATTTCGTATCCACCGTTGTAGAAATTGAAAAAGTTAGCATTCCATAATTGGAAGTTACCCTTTGTGTTCAAGTTAGAAAATCTGATAAGAATGGCCCAATCAGACGATTGCATGGATTCTGGGAGGTGAACTTTGGCTGCAAACCCATAAGTTTTGACTTTTTGACTTCCATGTTTTTGTACCTAGAATAATTTGTTACCTTGAGAATCATGGTAAACCTCGATTTTGAAGAGGTTTTCTAGGATTAGCTATTTATTAACATAGATTACGATCGACTTTATGTTTTATCTTTTCACTGATAAAATTTATACCCCCAAACATAAAGCGGTCGTTCCTTAAGTAATGTCTAAAATACTTATGCCCCTTTATCCCTATCTCGATAATTTTTTTAAAAGGATACATAGATTACCTTGAACCAGGAGTCAGAAATTGAGAGCTGAGGTCCATCTTCACAAGAATATGGTGCAGGACACCCAGGTTTGGCCACAAAGTTTTCTACATTGACATTATGACCGCATTCAAGATAGCTTGTATTATCAGAGTTCAATGATCTTGCTGGAGATACCGGCGCCACTAGATTTGTTTTTTATGATACATTTATGATTTTTTATGGTATATGAAAAAAGGTTTTGCATTTTCATTTTTTATGTTTACTGTAAATTAAGATTTCTAAACTAAAATTAGACCCAACGGTGATACCCCTAATCTTAAAATAACTATTTTTTGTCATTGGCTCAAGCATGTTCTAAAAATTATGACTTTGATGACTAGGGTCCCTACTCTAGGGGTGAAGACTTGTGTGGATCAAGTTCAGTTTTCTTATTCTGGTTATGTTATTACTTAAATACTTTTGCAAGCAGCTGATTAGACAAGTAAATTGGATGTCTTCAAATGGCGTGTTGAACACGTGTGGTCATAAGTATAAGGATTATATTCATTAGTTCCATATTGATTATGACGCCACTTTCTACATAAGGATTTAAATTATTGAAATTATAAGTTTGTTGATTCAAAGTGCCATAATTAGGATTTTCAACGTTTGAGGGAGTTGAAAAAAGAATGTATCGAAAGCATCTTCATTATGGACTAACTCGAATTTGTTCGTTAATGATCTTCTGGGTTTGAGATTATTGGCCTGGTTTATATTTACCTCTTGAAGGATCAAATTCACATATGTAACCCATTCCAATTCCACTTCGGGCTGGTCCAGTTGACGAGAGATCACATTTTGCATCATTAAAAACATTGCCGTTCATTCTAATACACTTTTCAATACCCGTTTTATCATTTGGCTCAGGGTTAGATGGGTCTTAATCGGTTCAATTCATTTCACAGATACTGATTTGACGAAATAAAGGGGAAAAGAAGCATAGTATTTAGAATTGTTTGAGAATAGTTTCCTAGCTATATATATTGTATATTCATTGAATATAAAATTTGAACGTTTTTGATTCTTGTTTGTATCACTTATTGAATGAAAATTTATGGTCCAATCGCGGATTAACAAAATTAACTTCCTTAAAATCGTTTTGAAAGCGAAACAAATGTTATTCAGGAGATTTGAAAGGAAGGATTGAAACCTAATCGAAAGATGAGTTTTGGATAAGTCAATCATGCAATCTGATTGGTCGAATTTGACCGACTGTTTCCGACCAATCGGAAAACTGTGTTTTTATTGAACCGTTCCAGAATGTTTATCCCACATATCAGTATTTCCTGTAGCAAAGTAAATGGCAATATTTGAGTTGACATCCAATACAACTCCATTGTCATCCTCTTTGAAACCAAGCCACATCGAATGAGACGCACAATTAGCCATTGTTACAAGTTTTTGGTGTTCTAAAAATAACAGTTGAAGCGCGGAAACAATTTCCGAAATGAAAAGGACTGACGAGGCGCCCGGATAGGACTTGGAGGGGGCCTCTTCCCGATAGTCATTTGCTCCGAATTCCTCATGAGGCATGAACCCCCGTCACGAACTCCTTAAAAAACAACGGGAAAACATGTAAAACTCGAACCTCGTTTTTCCTGTTCACTCATTCAAAAGTTAACGAAAAAAAAAATTGTTTGAAAAAAAAATAAGTTTTTGTCACGTGTCAGCATTCAGGACTATGAATGAGTGTGACATTAAATGACATTGAATGATTAGTGCATATTAAACTACTGTCTATAATCACTCATTCTATTTGTTACTTTTTAACTCTCAAAAATTTGTAACCATTAGTATTTACCTTTATAATCATCAATAATGGCTAGATCCCAACCTTCACCCTTGGCCTGACAAAGTGATTGAGCGTCAGACCAGGTGTGAGATCCAACAGAACCAAATTCATAACGGTTATCTGCAGGGAGCTCGTAATCAGCTTTCATTTGGCATGAATCAATGTCTAAAATAAACTTTTTATTAAATTGATTAACAGCAATGTTGGGTGAAAATAGAAGGTTCCAGTCCAAGAACCATTTTCATAGAATTTAACATGCTTTTGAAGTATTAAAATGCCTTAAATTGCTTTAAAAATGCATCTTAGCTCATATAATTCATCTCTTGTCGTCACAGGCTTTCATGATTCAAATTCTGGCATGAATATTTTCAGTTATCAATGTCACGTGATACGGGGTCATTCTTTATTGGTAGAACACGTGACAGAGTATCATATTCTAAATTGATATTTTAGGAGGAAGACGAATAATTATTTCAAAGATCTTAAATGCTTTTTGATTATTGAAAATTGCGGAATTCAGATCACAATTTCCAGAGGTTAAATACCATTATTGTCGAAAATGTCTATTATGAATCACCAAGCCGGAACTGATTCTGGCCCTACTCGACCAGAACTTTAATTCAAGTTCAATTACATATGGTCACGAATTGCGTGTTTTTTTCAATTCGTTGAAACAACAGGTTTCTTAATAGTTTTGCGAATACGCGTTTTTGTTCCGACATGTGGCTGTGATTTTTGTGAGTTTTGATGAACCTTTGTTGGCCTTTAAGCTATTTCAGTTTCGAATTCATGATCAAACAGTAGTGAACAACTGTAACAATGAAAGCATGTTTTATATGCAACAGAATATGTTTGAAACAAATATAGAACATTAGTAGCATATCATAATTCACGTTGAGCATGAGATGGCAACCTTTTGAAAATGTTGCTCTCCTAAGTTTCAAAACTAGCCAAAAATCCAAGAAACCCTTATTCGATGGACCATCAAATTTCAACCTCATTAGTTATGAGTCATTACTTACATGGTTGCTTTTCACAAATAAATCCCATGCCCAGATCATCGTTTCTATTTCCGGTCCAATTTCGTGAACACCTTGCATCGCTGGCTTGTCCGTTGCTTATTCTTACACATTCTTCATTTCCAGCTGCATCATTTGGTTCATTCTCAGCATACGGAATATCCCATGGTATATTAGATCCATATTGTGTTGTTGTCACGCCTTCACTTTCCCGATACCCAACCCAAAAAGCAGTATTACTTAAATAGAACATTATGTTAAAGGGGGTGCAAATTAGGTTTTTGATCTGATCACTTGTTCACTTGAGGTGTTCATGAACGGTAAAAGTCCAGATCTC
This sequence comes from Oikopleura longicauda, assembly GCA_004367895.1. Taxonomy (NCBI): domain Eukaryota; kingdom Metazoa; phylum Chordata; class Appendicularia; order Copelata; family Oikopleuridae; genus Oikopleura; species Oikopleura longicauda. The sequence continues at coordinate 7,382 of SCLD01092404.1, read as the reverse complement.
GACCAGACTCTTTTTTTGTTGTCCAGGTTATTGTCTGGTACCAGACTTCAGTCTGGAGAAGATTCATAATCTGTATTCAATCTGGACCAGAACAAAAATATATCTGATTCTGGAATGAGTCTCGACAAAAAACTCCGAATCTTCTCCAGACTATACCAGGCTATACCAGATAATAATCCGGTCAAAACCTCTGGACAAAACTTCAGGTTCTGGACAAAATGAAAAAACTGTGGTAAAGCTCTGAAATTATTCTATTTTTTTTATCAAACATATCCATTCCCGAAAATCAACATCTATATAGAACGTGATTAACAATCTGTACAAATTCTGTACTTTTGATTATGAATATTCACAGTACTTAAATTTTATATGTATACGTCAAAACGTGAAATGGGATTGAACTAGTTCCAGTAGTTGACAGATTTAACGTTGTCTTTGAGCAAAATTGAAATGCGTGAAAATTGTTAAATGGCTTTGTCTAAAAAAACCGTATTGATGTCGTATTTTAAAGTGGCACGCTTTTAGTTGAAACTTTATAACAAAATTTTACATTTCATAATACTGGTCAGATATGCCGGCCTTATCAAATCACCAACGCATCTAAATTGTCTGGTTGATTTTGTTGGTTGAGCAATAAAATAGGCTAGAAATGGTCAATCAGGGTATTCTTAAATTTCTAAAAAGGCTCAAAATAGAATTATGAACACTTTTTGTAGTCAAGAAAATTTGTTCAAAATAAACTCCTTTCATTCGGTTCGAATGTGATTAAATATGTTTTATAACAATTTATTATAAAACATTTGACCATTTTGATTAGGTTGTTCGTTAGTTTGAATTTAAGATCATCCTACGCAGATCACGTAGGCAAATTTCACCTTAAACATTTTGAAAGCAAATCTGGAAATTTTAGACTTCTAGATGAGATAATAAAAAGTTCCAAGGTCTCATGACAAGTGGTCTTTGACCAATTAAAAATGACTTACCTTAGACAGTTTGCATTCAGATAATTATTAATCATATTGAATTCGCTTTTAGAATTGAAAATAACTAAATCCCATTTACCCCCTTTTGAAGCCCCAATCTTTTTACACTCGTCACGTGCCTCATGCCACGTGAACGAATCATATGAAGTTTCCCCATGTGCAATATAATAATCATTTTCAAATAGTGGCTCAGCTTCAAGGTCAATCTCACATTCGGGCTCTAGAATACGGGCAGAGGGATCGACATCGCAAATATATTTCAATTTTCGACATTTTTTATTTAATGAATAGTTATTTCGACGATCAATAAAATTACACTTTCCCGAGACGGTGGCACCTCCTACGTTATATTTTCCCCCACGCAATAAATCGGCCAATTCGAATCTATTCTCTTCCGTGATCTCGGCAAGAGTTCCTCCAAGTTCAGCACACGATTGTTCGGGATCACGGGATCCAGTTGTTGAAACATAATATCCATTGTACAGTTCGACTGCTACTAAAAAAGGTAATCAGTAAATTATACAAATAAATTCAAGAAGAATGGCTGTAGAGATGGATTTTAAAGTTGATGCTTGCTAGAAGGCGCTCAAAATGAACGCGCCAGAGAAAAAGATTGAGGTACACGCATCAATTTTAACTTCAATGTTAGTGAAAGCTCGAAATGTTCCGAAATGTACACGAACTTTCCCGTTTCTTCAATTTTTTGACGAAACAATTATCTTTATTTCCAACGACGCTGAAGCTACATCTGGTTAGACAAAAATGGAGTTTTTTTTGTTTATGACTTGTCAGTGATATTGGATGCATATTCTAAATCTGATGTTTTCAAAAGCGACAAAAATATAATTTAGCTTTGACATGTTCGGAATTTCGAACTCTAATTGTTCAAAAATATTTTGCGAATCTCATTATTGTTATACCGTAACCGTTATAAAAACTAACAAAACAGGGTATCCGATATAATTTGAAAGTCTGTGATTTACTAGTAACAACCAAACCCACGTTCAAGTACAGACAGTATGTAACATACTGTACAGTGTATGGTCCTATTTTTTGCATGATGATTATGGAATCTCTTAAAACTAGGGTGACAAAATATTAGAATCGTTTATGCTGATAACAGAAAATAAATTATGAAATTGTATCATACCTGAGGTCGATATAAGCAGCGAAGCCACTTTCATATTCTCTTGTCTGTAATAGGGTTGGGATAAAAATGATTTTTCATAACAAGTTCATCCATGCAAATAGTAAAAATTCATACTGCCCTCTGGTGGCGTCGTAAAAATGGGATGAGGACCCTGAACACCTCATTTTCATCCCCTCCAAAAGGTGAAGAAGACCACTGTTTTTTCAAAAATGTTGATAACAAACCTCAAAACTAAACACAGATTTATCTTAACTCAATACAAATCACCAAGTAGCATTGAAAATTTTATTTTTTCAAATTGCAGAAACCATATAAAAATTTGAATACAGAGGGTTGAATGATTATTTTGAACCATGCAACTAAAATGGTTATACGGAGACTGTCCGAGGTTGAGTTGAAGCCAAAGTGAAGACCAGTTCTCGGGCAAATTGAGCATGAAAATGCCTGCCTTGAAAACAAAAACACGCACACACTTTTATGGATTTAAAAACTATAGACTTTAATAAATTAGTATTATTACTCATAATTTATGAGCTGGAGTCAATTCAAATCCGTCCGGAAAACAAGATTCGTAACCTACTAAGATTGATTGAATGTTAATAGTAAAACACACAAAATGCCCATTCAAATGTAGATAACAGTGTTTGTACTGTACAATTCCATTATCACGTGATTTAATGAATATCGAAAGATGATCCTTGATCATCCGAAATCGATTTCTAAAGCTCGGCGCACCCTCCGAATAGTTGTCGCCTCACTACTACCCCATGCGGAAATCGGGCCTAATGACCATTCGGAAGAGGCACCCCACTTTGTCAGTCATCCACACTCACTTTAGTTGATAATTTGATCAGTCAAAAAAGGCTAGAATATTATATTTTGTTAAAGTATTGGAATGCCATTAATGAATCGTAAAACGGCGCGTGAAGTACTAAAACTCTAGAATTTAAATACCTCCACGTGAAAAAAAATATTCGTTGGTTCACTCAAAAAAATCAAGTGTGGAATTTCGCTTTCTCCAGCGTTAAAATGTTTCTCGATGAAATTAGCATTTTTTCAATCGAATTTTGGAAAATGTGATATGTTACGTACACACCCATTTTAGTACAGTTCTACCCCCATCAACCCTTATTGGAAAGTTATATGGTAACAAAATCCGAAAATAAGGGAATCAGCCAGTGTTTCATGAACTTTTGACTCACCATTCGGTCAGATTATTTTATTTTTAACCTCTCTAAATAGACCTATTCCTGACTGGATTCACTTCTTGTTACCTCAGATAAGTTAATGACCTCTAGTGACCTTACCGGACGAAAGCATACCAACTTGAAAAGAGGGGTTATCGGTTAGAATCATTTGTGGTTTTTATCTACATTTGAATCAAAGTTTTAATAACCTCGGAAACGTATTTTTTCACCACGGAGTAAAGCAATAGCATCAACTTTACTTTGACTTACTTTGGCGGTGACCAACCATGAAAATTTCCGAAATAGCCTTTTTAGAAAATTATGAAAATGGTCCTGATGATCTTCGTATTCATAGACTGGACCATAGTGCCCCATGTGGAATTCGGACCAATTGATCATCGGGAATAGGCCTCCATTTCAAGGCTTCGTTTAGTCAATTCATGGCTATTTGTTTGACAAAAATCATTCAAATTGAATTATGAGACGTTCTAAATGATTTTTAAAAGGTTTATATTGAATTATCATGCTTGGAATACAATTAAATATCTTAAGAATAATTTATATAAATTATTATTATAGATCATTTTTGAGCTATTAATAGTCTTTAATCATTGAATCATTATTAATTAATAATCATGATTTTAACACGACTTACCGTCATTGGATAAGGAGATATTATCAAGAATAAATTCATAAATTTATTAAAAAAATTAAAAAGTTCATTTTTGATTATTTTACAAGTTTGAAGGACCGGGTGCGGCTGAAGAGGCATGTATATTTTTCCAGTGAGATATTTGAAGGATTTGAAACACAAAGCATCTCAATCACTACCATCGAATGAATCAAACTCATTGAAACTCTTCAGTCAAAAGCGATTTTATTCGTACTAACAACGTAGTTCACCGGTCCCAAAAGATAACAAACTGAGTTGAACCAATAGTTTTCACTTGTGAGTAACCAGCTTTAGTGAAAAACTTGTTGTTAAGACTCTGGTGCAGTCGTTTCCAGTTAAACTGTATGATAGATTATTTATCGATGTTGAAGACCGTGAAACTTGATTGTTTCGAAGATATTTTACTTTTCCTAAGCGAAGTGGTCATTATATCAGTCCTTACAACTGATATGAATCCTTGAATACAAATATTCACCGATTTGAACATGTTACATGTATTAACTTATTTAATAGTCATTTTTATCGCACAAATCTAGCCGTGTATCTAGTTGTCGGAGTAACTGTTGTCCAGTGAACATGTTGTTGAGCAAAAAAGTGTCCAGACAAGTTGTCCACAAGAGATCTCATTGTGAAAGGATTTCAATCGTCGTTTATTCTGATGATCGTGTTATTTCATCCAAGACAATATACTTACCTGTCTTTTAACCAAAATTACAAAATATTCGTATCGATTAACAGAAGTTATCGTTACTCGAAATCACTTAATTTCTCAAGAAATGGTTCCCGCTCATTGTGAAATGACAAAGTATCCGAATAAATGGCAAGTTCACACGTTCCGACACGTACTACTAAGAGAAACATTTAGTCATTTCAACAATTTCCAAGTTAAATGCAGTATTTTAAAATAGAATGTTCGTTACAGTCCTTCTGTTGACCTTTACCTGATTACCGATGTTGCCATCATGGTGCCATCATGGTGGCTCATGATGCTCATCAAGGATCTATTAAGCCTTAAGACGGAAGTAATTGTCTACAAACTGTTTGGTTGACTTTAGACCTAAAAATATCCTGGAAAATAAAGATCGGCCAAGAGGAGCCCCTGAGTTATTTTTGAATGATAAACATTGCGGTAACTTACATGTCCCAACCGTACGATCCGTACCCCTTAACATGGCCCAAGATTTGATACACTTAATTTACCAAATTCCTATTTCGTAAAAACACAAACCGCAGTCAAATCATCGCTATAATTACATTCAAGTTTTATGGAAAGGCCCTTTAGGATGAATCACTAGGGTGAAATACAAAATACACTTCGATATACTCGCCAGATGCAACGAAACAAGGTGGATCAAAGACAGGAAAACGAAAAAATAACGTAGAAATTAGAAAATCAATCCTCAAGCATATCAAAGTAAATATGAAAAGTGTATTTGTAAACTTCTAAGTGAACAGATATTTCCCAGAACTGTTCCATTTTAGATTAAGTTCAACCGGTACAAACTGTACATTATGTATGTTTTAGTTTACACTCAGAAAAAGACTGGCTTAAAGGTTCTTACTTAAATTGGTGCTGACATAAAATCTATGAATGAAGACTGATAAGAAACCCATTTCTCACAAATATTACATAGTTTCAGCTTTAATTGGTAAAATGACGAGGTGGTGGATGTTTGTGACAAATTAGTTCGTGACGAGTGATCAGTTTGTGACAAATTTTTTACAGATCGTGACAATAAGATCGTAATAAAAGTTAAGTTCGCGACAGCGTTCCTACTAACCTCAATTATACCATATAATTTATACCCCGACCCTAGTTTCACTCTCACCATAAATTCACCATAACCCCAATCGCACCCTTACCCCAATTGCACCCTAACCCTAATTTCACCTTGAGCCTAATTGAATTTCAGTGTCACGATGTGTCACGAATGTGTGTTGCCACTAAGATGTGTCACGGAGTTATTATTGCTCAAAATGACAGTAACATTGTAAAAAAATACTGAAGGGAAACGGCCGACGTTTTATAAAAGTGAACGTATTCCCTTTAATGTCCCTTATGTGAGATCAACTTGAGAAACATAACTGGATTATTATGTGACTTTCAGAGTATTGAGGAGTCTAAAACAGAATTGAATTAACACTTGCATAATTGGTGGATTCAAGTTTGTTTTTAGAGTTGACTGTTCTCTTCTCATGAATTCAATAGGTGCACTTGCATTCAAAGGGTTTTCAATTTGATGCTGGTTAATTTCAAATATCGGCCTGAGAAAGTCTTTCAAAAATCGTTATCCAGACTTGACACACTTATAATTGGTTTTTATATCTGTACTTTGCTCGTTCCCAATAAAAAAGCGATCAAAGATTAAGATACCAGAAACTATGAGATTCTCAAAAGTATAAACTCTAAATATTAAAACGAATGTAAAATTAGACCGTATCAAAATGATATTTACTACTGTATCAAACACAATATCATATTGCCAATATTATATGCCAATCTTTGTTCTCCTCTTCTTTTTTGGTCCATGAACGGGATTTGGCAGGGAATGGCAAAGACGAAATTGAGGAATGACATTTACTCGGATGGAATGAGTAGGGATAAAGTCTCAAGAGGTCTACAAAATTAGAGTGCGCAGTGGCTGTAGTGATGTTGGTGAAATATGTTGGTGAAAAAAAAGAATGTTGGTGAAGAATTTTCTGTATGTTGGTGAAGCTGTATGTTGGTGAAGACAAAAATTTAAATGTATGTTGGTGAAAACTTTTCTGTATGTTGGTGAAAAGTAATTTCGTATTTTTTCGAAAATCTTATGTTGGTGAAGAACGTTCACCAACATCAAGCTCTCAGTTTGAGATATGTTGGTGAAATGGATGTTGGTGAAAAAGTATGTTGGTGAAACGGTTTGTTTGTCAAAGGGTATATTAGCGAAGTTTCGCCAACAGCCTAAGATAGCAATAGAATTTTGACCATTGTTTAAAACCAAAATGACCGTTATCCAAAATGACCGATGTTCCAAAATGACCTTTATTTAGACCAAAATGACCGTTATTTCTCGTTTTTCAAGAAACGATCATTTTGGACAACCAAAAGTGACCGTTAATCAAATATCTTACGACCAAAATGACCGTTATTTTTGACGAAAATGACCGTCATATACAAGAATAATATTGTTCGAGCCAAAAAAGTAACGGTCATTTGAACAAACCACAGTGGCGGTGAATCGAGAAAGTTTATGACCAAAATCACCGTTATTCTTCGAAAAAGGCCGTTATTGATCACTAAAATGACCGTTGAGGATTCGAAACTCACCAAAACAATATAACATAACTGACCCCAAGCCTATTTCAAAACTCACCCTAACCCTAATTTCACCCAAACCCCAATTTCA
>SCLD01092393.1:0-12675 GCA_004367895.1 Oikopleura longicauda | reverse complement strand
GAAATTCCTAAAATGCTTCAACCTTTGGCAAGTCAATTTTCGGTAGGATTTACCAGAAATTATTTTAGGTATTGTGATTTAACGATTTTTGAATTTCAAGGCGAATGACGTCATTTGATGACGTCATCCAAATTTCGAGTCCAAATTCAAATATCGTTCAGAAATCATATCTCAAATGTTGATTGCACTTAAATTCTGCTTTACTCAATAATTTGTTTTTCTTAATACGTCAATCTTTGGCACCCCACTGTATTTGATATACAAATTTAGATCAGACCGAATTATTGGAGAAAGAACGAAGAGAGGAAGCAAAAATACGATCTGAAGTTGTTGAACAAATGATGGCTGATGTTATGTCACGTGGTGCTTTATCTGCTACCGACCAGCAGGTAGCGGCTATAAGTAAACATCAAACTGCACCGATGAAAAATCAATGTCGAAGATTACATGATACAAAAATAAATCATTCTGGATCAACAACACAAGAACAGATGTCTCAGCGAACATTATTCAAAGGAATAAGGTTCATTACGTTTTCTCAATTAAAATGGTTGTACTGTATCAGTCATACCGTATGACCCAAATCGACGGACACGCGCGTCTGTGTCCCGTGTCTTGATCTGCGATCTTCAAAAAAATCATGTCTGTGTCCGCGATTTCAAAAATTGTAAAATCCGTGTCCGCGATTTTAAAAGTCATGTCAGTGTCCACCGATCTTTGTTTCTGGATAGTTATCTAGAAAATCGGGTTCCCAGTTGAATTTCCAACCTAATTGTGCCTAACCATGAATCAACGAACTTGTTGACCATAACAAATATGTGAGTCTTTGGTCACCAACGTTTGGGCTTACTACACGAAACAAAATAAGAACTTTCAAAAAGCTAGATTCATAACGAAAAATGACAAAGATGCACTAAGACAGCTTTATGGGTTTATTTTTGGCGATGGCAAGCTTTGTGTTTATGAATATCGGTCATTTGGAAAGACGAATTATAATCGAAAACTCACTCCAATTTTAAATCGTGGAATATACTTTTACCAGCATGGCGCACGACAAAATGAACCATATGCTAAGGAAAGATTCATGATTATTGAAAAATTCATGCTTTCTATTGAAAAGGGTCTGTAATATTGGGATGAGTCTTCTTCATGAGCGTTCAACCTCTGACCCGTAGAAATTTGAATTTGAACCACGGACGGATTTAGACGAAGGACCATAAAAAATCCAAAATGTGGACGGAGGTGGACGGGTGTACTGAACCTCCGTTCGTGGTGGCCTGGTAATGCAAGGCTGGTATGCCCAATCTTGTGGAAATTGGAACTCTCATTGAATCTTCATAAAGAGAGATATCAGGCCAGGTAGTAATTTGACGTTCAAACTAACGGATGGGGCATTTCCTATGAAAAATGCACCAAGAGGCTTCGTTATAATCAGAATCACATCAGTCGAGGAACACAAAGAAGTTCAAAATGATCCTTGGTGGGGTATACCAACAGGATCTAGGATATAAGAATGTCCGTAAAAATCTCTTGCTCATAAATACAATTTCAAAATCTAGCGGTATGCACATATTAGAATTGAATACTTTACATGCAAAGTCATATGAAAGTTAGTCACTCCAATGTGTCCAGACCGGGCGTTCGACTCTCAAGTGTCACCCCTATAACATAGTAAAATATTTACACGGGTCAATTAATAATTTATATCCTTGATAAGGTGGACCGAGAACTGAGCAAGAAAGAAAAGATCAATCAGTTGTCGATGAAGTTCGTAAAGTTGTCAAAGGTCGATTGAGAAACTCAATGATTTCATCACTCCAATCATTACAAACTCATTTTGAAAAACTTGATGCATCCGGTGACGGTCTTTTGAATCAGCAAGAGCTCATTGGCGCCCTCGAGCGAGCTGGTATCGAACTGAATAGGGATCAGATTGATTCCGTTTGGCGAATCGTTGATGAAGACCAGGTTTGACTTTCATATCATGTCATTATATGACTAGGGTCGAAAGTGGCCGATGTTTGTATGAAAATGGCCGATGTACCCTTAGCGCTAAAGCGACCGATTTTCATTTTATAGTCACGTTTTTCGGGTTAAAGTAGCCGATGTACCCTGAAGGCTAAAGTAAACTCTCGACCATACGGTATGGTCCATGCCCATTATATGATAATGACCGTAGACTAGGTTCCGTAGTACATTACCCTTATTTGACATTTAAGAGTGGAGCAGTAGAATATCAAGAATTTATTTCGGTGTTTATTGGAGAAATGGATGAAGATAGAGTGAATTTCGTGCTAAAATCATGGAGAAAACTTGATCCAAAAGGAAATGGAATCTCAGGGAAATACGATGCTCAGAAGGTCTTCAGGTGAGTTCTCTTCACAAACACTCCCTTAATCGGGGACCCCTTAATTTCAGCCATATTTGAAAGCCATCTATGATATTTCAGTGCGAAAAAACATCCGAAAGTGCGATCAGGTGAAAAAGACGAATCTGAAGTGTTTGAAAAATTTTGCCGGGTACTTGAGATGAAAAACAACGAAATTCGTTACTCAAAATTTTATGATTTTTTTCTTGGTCTTTCTTTGACCATTGAAAGAAATGATGTCTTTATCAATCTGATGCAAACTTTATTTGGAGTCTAAAATTATGTTTTCTGTAATTAAATTGAAACGCAAACCACAAAATCAGATGTTCTATTTGAAAAAGTATCATCATGCAGTGTGAATGTCTATGCGTCTTAGGCTCTAAGACGTTTTGGCGGAAACCTGTCAAAACAATTTATGAGTCTTTTACGAGTAATCGTAATAACTACAGAACATGATATAAAAACTTTTATAAAATTGACACGAGATAAAAAAACATTGAAATGGAGTTTTGGGAAAAAGTGATAAGAATTATTTCATGTAAGTTTTATTAACTGTTGACCCCTAACTAAGTTGAAAGGGTTGAAATTTTGAAATTATCAGATAGTGTAACTTACTTCTAGCACTTCTGGTGGCATATATTTTGGCATGTGGAATTCAATGGTATCTAAAATTCCGTCGCGTCAAAAAATTTTGTCGACAATACAAAACATTAAACTTATTCAATTTTTTCAATCCTGAAAATGATAATCATGTTAAACAAAGGTTTGTTGCGTCATAAGTTATGACTCATAATCGAGGATAAGAATTTTCAGTGTACATTTGATGTATGATTCATACAGTATGAACCATACAGTTAGGTACACACAATGGTTAATTTCATTTGGCCGATAACACGGATTCATGACTTGCTCTGGGTCACAGATGTAAATCTGGTTCATTTTCTGCTCAATTTGAGTCCAGATCTTTATAAAAAAGCAGGTTTCACAGCAGAAGTATTTGGTGGAGATCCTCATGGTATAATGGGCGGACTGCTCATGAACAATGGTTAGGGTGTAAAACATTAAAAAATGTCTTCTTCAAGAAACAGTTTTCTGAAAAAAATTCCCCGTAAAGGTTTACACCCTAAAAATAGTGCCAAATGGCAGCTGAATCGTAAACGAATGGGCAAATTACTTCATCTCGGCTATCTGGAAAATAATTTTATTGACGAAATGGATGTGGCGGCAAATATATTTGTCGAAAATTTGGTAAAGTTATCAGAAAATAAAAAGTTTATAGAAGATACAGCGGTTGAAGACAAACTGATAAGGTATGCATGTGACAATATGCTGAAAGGATTGATGGGTGATATCAATAATGACATTCAAACCAGGATTCGATTCAAGATTTTCAGCATTGATTCCTCCCGAGCATAGAAGTCTTCTATTAGAAGGGGTGACACGCGTGTTCCAACTCCTGTCCGAACCCGTATCTGAGTCCGAAGTCATGGCGTTGTCCGAGTCCGAAGTCTCAAAATCTCGAGCATAAACTCGTGTACGAAGTTATGTCAGTGTCCATCCTTCTCTGCTCACAAAATTCCACTTATCTTTGAATCAAGACCTCAGTGAAAAAAACGACCAAGTTCTTCAAACAATTATCGAGCTCAACGCAGTCCTTGGTGATCATTTGAAACATACGGTACGAAACATGTTTGTCAGAATGATTCCTTTCAACCTTGGATATTAGATTATGTCATTTTTCAATGATATTTATCACATTGAAAGAGTTGCCACTCGAAAAAGAAACATTTATGTCGATAATATGATAGCAAAAGCACGGCAGAATATATCCGACGGAATTCAAAACACAGATCTTGCTTCAATTTTATTGAGAGTAAAAAATGATGATGGTTCCGAAGCTTATTCTCAGTCAGAGCTTCGTTCTCACCTTTACACATTTATTTTCGCTGGTTTTGAGACAACCGCTCATTCGATGAAATGGTGTTTATTTTTTATCGGCCAGTATCCTGAAATGGCTAATCGAATAGCTAAAGAATTTGAAAGTAATGGAAGTCAAATAAATGCAAAGACTTTGAAAAACGTTCCATTTACATCATTATTTATAAAAGAAGTTCTAAGCTGAGTTCTCAAATTGCTGTTTCGATAACGAGATCGAATCGATTAATTTTGACCGTTTTGACAACCTTTTCAGACTCGTTCATATAACAGACTTCCTCCCTTCTCGTGAAGCCTTGATCGATATTCAGCTTCCTGACGGCCAAATAATGCCAGCTGGAACAACTTACTGCATTGACTTGGCTGCATTACAACTGAATAAGCGCGTTTGGGGTGAAGATGTTTTGGAATGAGACTATCAAAACTCACACGTATCAGGAAACCGTTTTTAAATGACACTTCAATTTATTGTGGCCATAATCACGGTTAAATTTGAATACTTTGTCAACTCAACCCTTGACAAATTTCCGTGTGGTCACTCAGGAAGATTTCCGGAAACTTTTTCCAAAATTGAGTTTTTGCCATCGCTATTAAAGAATTTTTAGGCAGATTTGTGTGGCAAATTTTCCGGTCAAATCCCATTTTTTATAAAACTTTTCCGGGTACTATCAAAAAGAATTAAGTCACTTAACTTAAGTGTATGTTACATACATTATGTAGGAGATTGTGATTCACAATTATTGACCTTTAGGTCGTCATTTGAAATCCTAGATAAAGAATATACCATTTGCTGCTGGTCGTCGAAATTGTATTGGTCAAGGATTTGCCATTCAAGAAATGAAAATAATGATTCTACGAGTCTGTTCGAGGTTGCGAGTCGAGAATGAAATCATCGAAAAGGATGCTGATTGCGAGAGACCGATATTAAAACAAGAATTTCTTTGGAAAATGAAGCCAAACTCATTGAAACAGCATTTTTCATATTTATAATTTATAAACTACGAAAAAACTTACGGAGAATTATATTTCTTACGAATTTGTTAAAAAAAAAATTAAATCATGCACTAACTGAACGTTCTGCAACCAGCTTTCTAATTGACATTTTATGTAAAAATGTTAGGTTCAAATGTTAAAAGGTTCAACTTTCACCTCTTAATTCCAAACTGTTTAAAATCAATTAGACTGGATTAAATTATGGGAACCCAAGTTTTCAAAAAAAATGAGACAATTTAACCCGTGGAGATCGTTTTGCGGGTTTTGTTTAATACAAAAAGAGTTCAATTTTAACTCGAAAATGTTCAATAATATTCGAAAAATTGAGACTTTTACTTGACCTCAGTGAAAAAATATTCGTTCTTTGTTTCGAAGGCGTCAATCTAAAAATGACCCTTGAAAATAAAGGTTTTAGATTGGAGTGGAATATGAACCTTTTTTTCGTTTTGAACATAAATAGTTGATAAGACCATTATTTTTGAGTACGTAATAAGCTTGTTATCACCAAAATATGCATTCAAAGTTGTGTGTGCACGAAACATCACGCACTTCTACGACACAGTTTTTGAAACTTCCCAAAATAAATCCTGCTTATATTGATACGCCAAGGAATTGTCAATGCTCTAAATGGACAAACTGTATTTAACATAAATAAAATCCATATATAAAACATCACTGTATCAATATACGAGAAGACCATTTTTATCATATACTTTATTTAGACGCATGACCGACGCCTATTTGAGCCGGAACTACCGTTAACAACAAAGCTGTTCCAGATCTGAAGATAGGAATCCTACCGTAGGATCCGATAGGATCAAAATACTGTTTTTCGAAATTGTATTTTTTTGTTCCGTTCTTAGGATCCGAAAAATTGCAAAAATGAAATACAAAAAATGATTCACGTCTTCTGCAGGACTAATAACTTATTAGTAATAAGTCATACAAAAGGTATATTATATGAAATGTATTTTGTTCGACCTTTTGGATCGTACCTTCGGATCTGGGACAACTCTGGTTAACAATTGTCCTATGTTTTGTCGTAGAATAAATCCAATAAAGTTAATCCGATAAAGTTTTTAAAGCTTATAATAGGATTCGTTTAATTTGCATCAAATAATATGAGTCATATTGAATGAGTCATATTAAGATTATTTGAAACCGAAAAACTTGACCGGTACACTGTTCACTTGAAAATGTATTTTTAACAAGTTTACTTGTATTTGTACTTTCTGGTACGAGAAACTTTGACATCGCATAACCGGATTAATTTAAATATTGAACGTGATAGTCTTTCAAGGCATGTTTCACTTCATAAATATCAGCCGACGAGCACACACAGTATGCGACATACATTATTTACAACTATAGTAAGATAATTTGTAAAATTTATGCAGTTTCAAAAAGGACTAGATCTATATTTCCATAAATCAACACTTTAACATAGAAGGGCATTGGTAAAGGCGAATACCGTAATCAAGAACAGCGAACGCAGGTAGGTCCTCATTAAAGAGGTTATTGCCTCACCACGAGGTGGCGGTCACAAAACAATATGTCATTTTGCCATATTTAAACTAGGTTTTGGAACATTGAAATTAAAAGAGCCGATAAGGTTTTGAAAAAAATATCAAAAATGAAACTTACAAGTGTTTTGATTGCTGCTGCATATGCCAAACAAGGCGAACGAATGGGATCTTTTTCAATCGGCGGTGAATTCGGTCAGTTGGACAACGACCACTCCTGGTGGAATGCAAACACTGGCAAAAGTCAAATGGAAAAAATGAAAGAACGATCAGAGTTGGCCTTGAATGGTATTTTCCCAGAAAAAACTACTACTGTTGCCAACTGGGCTTCAAAATGGGCCAATTTAAGAAATAACATGCTCGGTATCCAAGGACAAATGAGTGACAACAAATTATGTCAGGACAGTGGTGATGACCGAAAAAGACGATCTGATGAGAGATTTATGAATGAATTCTTTACTGATGGCGAATACGATAGTGAAAGCATTGACGGTGCAATTTATATGTATGTCATGGGTCACGCAAGATGGATTCAAATGGAAATTCTTCCAGAATGCCCACACTGGGGAATGAAATTGCTCCGACGATGTGACAGATGGTGGAGATATATGCAATACCGTCATTGTCAAAAGGTCGATGGTACAGCCAAATTCTGCGCAAATCTCAAAAAGAAGGGAGATACTCATCCAAGAAAATGGGACGTTTTCCAAAATGATGGCAAATACGGAATCCAAAATTTCAAACAATACTTCTGTAGATTTTTCAATGCATTTTCATTATTTGGTGAGAAAATTTTATTTTTAGTCCGAAATATTTCTCGTCGATGCTATTTTCAAATACATAAATCGAAATTTTGAGTAGAGTTAGTTGGTGTGGGAGATTGACTAGGATAGCTTATTTGTAACCTTTGAAAGGCGGATAAAGCCTCTCATAGAAGTTCTGTGTTGTCCGGTATAACTTATATCTATCTTGACTCTTGGCAGATTATTTATATGATATAAATTATATCATATGTATAATATCATGGTAATATCATGAAGGTATAATAATATGGTATTAGAGGCTAATCACTTTCATGAGGAATTGATGGTCTAGTTTGATTTAGATGATTAGAATACCTTTTTAGAAGTAATATTATGTATTCAATTCCGCCTTACATCCAATATTATACCACAAGCTGTTTTCAAATGCAGTCTTGATTGTTTTAAGAAATGATTTGCCCTTGCGTTTACGAAACTTTTGATAATGAAACGAAAATATTTGAAACGTCTATTTAACCGATTATCTCGTTCAACATAAATAAAAGTGACATAAATAACGGGGCTTACGAATTCACCACATTCTCTGACCGATGAGGGAGATAGAGATTTTTAAGGGGAGCGTTATGGAATCTGATGTGGAGAGTGCTTTTTTATACTGAAAATTACAGTGTCATCTGTAAATCATGCACTCCACAAACCGAGTGTTACCGCTATAAACATATAATATAATAATTTACATTCTGTATTGATTTAAAAAACCACCTCACAGCTAAATTGACGGAAATGGGCCGGACCGAATCACTCTTTTAAAGACAATGGAAATTTATGCATGCTGCATACGTTTTTGCATACGTATAACATAATAAAAAGGTTATCTAAATAGCCTCTTGTCAAAGGCTCTTTCTTAATTGAGATAAGTTTTTTCTAAGACCAAGTGTGGAGTTTATAAATTACATCACATGAATCATGTGACATGATTTTAAATAGATTCTAGTAAAAACCAGAATTTCCAGGTTAAATTCTTTTTATTAAACTTGAATCACCTGCGCAGTTTAATATCAACAAATCAGCAGGTGAATACCAAGTTTCTTGAATGATTGAACCTTATAAGTCCACATTTGGTTGCCAAAACGTTGTTTAGAATGTGAAAACCTTCATGGCTAAAATTTTTGTGGAAAGAAACAATGTATAATATCAACAAAATACCATCAAGTTATTTCCCATCTTACGGTATCTAGCAGGAAAATGCGGGCAGGCCAAGAATTTTTTTCAATGATCAAAATCATCCTACGCTACCATAAAGGCTATATGACATAGCGTATAGTGGAAGTTCCAAGTATGTTAAATAACGGAATAAGCCCAGTTTTTTCTCCAAGCAGGTTGAGCCTCACCGTTGAGGTCAATTATAAACGGTTTCTACTCGGTTTTTGCGTCTTTATAAGTCTGTTTTGAGAATTTTAAAATGGTACCTGGTATTCAGTTCACGTGACTTCGATCCACTCAAAATCATTCACGTTGCGGTCAGGTGCCGCGAATAAAATAATAAGCGTGCTATGTGCATTTTAAGTGCATTCAATATTTAAACAGCACTCCAAATTCAAATTTTGACCAATTTCTATAATCAAATATGAACCGAACTTATCATTACGGCATTAAAGTAAAAATCTATGATTTTTACTCGTCGTTTTAATCTCAGCATTCAAAATGCATTAAAGTGGTAAGGAAAATACGGTAATAACGCACGGAATTATTCGTAAGAGGTGAATTTTGGCCATTTTGCTCGCTGTTTGGCGCATTCTAGTGTTGACATATACGTGTCTCCTCATTCGGGTCTCCCCATCCTGACCTCAGAAGTTGATGAACGTATTTAGCCCGAGGGATTTAATTTTTTTATAAATAGAATCGTTCATTTCCAAAATCTTTAGTCGAATTTCGATAAGAAATTTCCAAAAAAAATGAAACTTTCAGTTGCTCTCGTAGGACTTGTCGCTGCACAGAATGATGACGGTGACCGAAAATTCGTCAACAACGAAAATTTCATGGATGCACCAACAAAATCATGGTGGTTCAATGCTCAATGGGACGAACAGAAACGATTAGATACAATTTCTGACCGATGGGATGATTTCAAAGCAGCCTATCCCATAAGAGCCAATCTCAACAACTTATATTTTGTAAGTTTAAGATACATTATTTGATTTGATGGGGAATAACTAGCTTTTTTAAGCAAACACTTTCTCAAATCGAAAGAGTGGCATCAAAATGCCAGGAAAATGCTTACGTTGCACCAGCGGCCGACAATGATAGCCGTAAACGACGTGATGTTGATCTTGATGTCGAGAGGAGATCAGAAAAAAATTGGATGGAGGGTTATAACCAATGGGAGAGTCTTAACCACGTCACATGGTACCAGGCTAATTTAGTACTTATGCAAATTTACCGACGTGAAGGTCAATGGAACAAGGGCAGAAGCTGTCAAGAAATGGGTGACAGAATCGTAAGTTTTCTTGCCTTATTCAAAATAAGTTAGTTTGGTCCCCCTATAAATGATATTAAGTTGACTCGATTGGACAGACTCAATGCATATTTGGAGTATCAAAATTGTCATGACCATGGTATCTATGACGAAGAAGGTGAGGTCTTAGCTCATTGTTCGTGGAGATATTATGAAACCGATGGTGTCACCCTCAAACGTCACCCAAGAAAAAATAACTATGTCGGAGTCAAAGAATTTGTTGACCCATTCGGCAAAGGTGGCGGTTCCCCCAAGTATTAATCTATTTTTAAACCTATTGTTCAATTTGTTAATAAAAATTTATACTTTCCATTGCGATTTTCTTCAGCACAAATTGGATTACATTTTATGTGTAATTTTATATTAATTCTATTTCGAACGTGTGTGAGGGATATCATGTGGGCCATATCATGTGGACCATATCATGTAGGCCATAGTGTAGCGTGTGGCTTCTCTGGTGACTGAATACTCGTTGACCATTCATAACTCATTGGTCAAAAAGTATGGTTCATATGTGACATGATATAACAATATGTCAAGGGTTCACTGAGGCCACAGAATGATTGAAGCCCCATCATATGGGCATGTAGTTTTAAAACCGAAATTTTCACTTGCAAACATAATGCAAGAGTCAGGAAATTTAGAATTGAAAACCATCGTCATGCTCTTGTATCATAATTGAAATTAATTTATGAATATACAATTTATAATTAAACGAAAATCCGAGAATGTTTAATGGTTGTTAAGATTAAATCAAATAGCCCAGAAAAATATTATTTTTTTCAATCGAATTTGCGCAGCGGAAGAATATGTGAATATGTCACGACCGACTCGACAACTGAGTTTTTGCCTTGAGAATTCCATGTTGTAAATTCCATGTTTAGTATGGTTTTAGGACTCAAGAATGAACTGTCAAAAATTCAAAATTTTAGAAAAGCTTCTTAACCCAGAGACCTTCCACGCCATTGATTTCGTTATTTAGGATTCAAAAAGATTAAAGATTCAGTGATTTTGGTCAAATTCAATAGGATGACAGCTTTGAATGAGGCAAGTGTGTTCAGTAGCTTGAAACCCTTTATGAAAATCTTGATATATTTGGTCATTTCGATTGACCCAAAAATAAAAAAAATAAACAAGGTCATTTACTTCAATCAAATGATCACATCATGATTATTCAGCAAATCGGCTAAAAGTCAAAGTTCGCCTGCCCAATTTTGAAAAGGCTTCAAGTTATGCTGAACACAGATTTATCATTCTTTTAATTTGAATGATATACGGTGGTGGGTCAATCACGAAGGTAATCAGGCGACTTCATATGCATTGGATAAAACACCCATGATATCATTAGTCCCCATACTCACGATTCTATCTAGGACTCTAGGACCGAAGTTATTCATAATTTGTACAAAATTTGTATCAATATAACCAATTTTAATTTGTCAAAAGATATAGGATTAAAATGGGGAATAGACTACTCCGAGTAGTCCTTCGAAGAAATTTCAGGATACCAGTCCAAGTACGGACAAATCTGTTTCGTTACTTTTTGGGAGGAAATTTCTAACTCATACCGTATGAGTCATACCCCGACTGTTCAGATATATTAAATCTAGACTACTGAAATGCTGAGCAAATGACCTTTTAGGGGTTATTGAATTGACATTTTGATTCGAAAAAGCTTTCAGGATAATTAAAATGGCTTCAAAGGGAACGATCTTGATCACTTTTGACCAGTTTGATCACTTTTTGAAAATTAATTAAGAATTTAAATAGGCAACTTTAGATTTTTTTTCGTTAATACTTTGATTTGAAAAGAGAAATGATGATACAGTTTATTTAGGGTTACTATCGTTAATAAATTTGTATATAACCTAGTTTAAAACCCCGCGAAAACAATACTTCATTGATAAAATTATCCGATTAGCTCATCGGATTCCGCCCATCCGATTCCGCCCATCGTATTCCGCCCACACAAAAGTTAAAAAGTCGATTTTCGAATTCGAAGTTCTAGAGTTCATAGAAATTTTTGGTATCATTTTGTGGAATTTCGAAAAAAGAGGAATTTGGAGCCTACCGATAGCCTAAAAAATTTAAAACTTGGAATGAATGATTAATGGTAGTAATCCTATACGATGCTTGTTTTTCAATCAGTTTACTTATGCTGACTCGACATTCACAAAAGAATTAAATTCTTCTTTTGAAAAAGTTATTGCCGATGCCAAGGAAATGCCCCTTTACGAACTCACAGCATGTGTCCCGGGAATATATTTAGGTCCGGGACCGTTTACGCCGTAAACTTTACCGTAGTGAACAAGGTCGGAGTCCAACCTCTGACCTGATAGGAAAGTGATGCTCGAACATAGGCCCAAAAATAATTTCTGATAATGTTAGGCGGTTCATAAACTATGTAAAGAATTCAAAAAATGCTACATGTATGTATTTGACCAACTGGTGTCGGTAATTTTGACGTTTTTTATAAAAATGGATAACAGGTCGGGCTTAACCGACCTTGAATTAAGGTTATGCTCTTATCATACCCATATTGTAGCGGACCTCTTTGTGAACTTTTCGGTAGCATCGAAT
>SCLD01092382.1:0-12680 GCA_004367895.1 Oikopleura longicauda | reverse complement strand
TTACGTACACACGGCGTTGGTAAACAACGGCACAGTGATGCGAGCGCACTTCTGGCAGCGATTCGAGCTTGGAGGTGGAGCGCGTTCGCGGATCAAAGGAAAACACGTCTGATCGACGGTAAAACTTTGTCTTTTTCGACGTTGAATCGTCCACGTATCGCGAAATGCCGCCAATGATGAGCATGCGCCCATTGTCTTTGGATGCGGTTTACGTCATTTTATACCGGAAAATGTCGCTCGATTTTCCGTTTGTTCTTAGCGGGGGCCCACCCCAACTCTCAGAGGTGTTAGTAATTGCGGGCGGAAACTTTTATGGTGATGACCGGGGAATTTGGTCTTGAGTAATGATGAACTGAGTATGGTTTCCCAGTACTCTGACCTTGAGATTTTTTTAAACACGTGAATGTTGACTTGAAAGCAGCTGATCACAATAAAGTTGATATCTAACGAGGCCAACCATCAATCAAAAGTCGAATCATTTGTGTTTACCACCGCAAGTTTATACCCGGAAGATTAAAACCGATTTTCCTTTTTCGAATATAGTTTTTCGTTGGTAAACAGCTGGCGACGATGCCGACGAGCCAGTCTCTGTTGGGAAGCCTGAATCACGATCGTACCTGGCGTCGGATGGGTCGTTTGGCATGTGTCTAAAATTTGAGTTTCACTTTTGGAGACTCGCTAAAGGTTCTTGGTTCACATTTCAACAAACTTCGAGCGTGTGCCGGTTATAGAGCCATCCGGAGTATGTGCCGCTGTCTATTGAGGCACCTGTGTCTCATCTGAGAAAAAATTAGAGATGGGGCCTACTCCCGTCCCACATCGGACTTCGACAATCACCACAAAATAAAAAAAATGATTGAGCACGCGCAAACACACACACGAAAAAAATACTTCAGAATACTTTTCGCGTCAAGCTCTCGCGCTCAACAATTTTTTTTTATCACTCGTTGTTACCGAAAGCAATAGCCGAGCAAATGAATAGTAATTATTGTGTAAAATGACTGACAAACTTGACGTTTGACATTTGGGCTTCACGTATTCCGAAACTACATTACAATCGTCGCGTACCTGTAAATGTCAAATATGGCATTAACATAATCTTCTTTTGTTTTCTGAATGGAACTATCCAAGTGGCTAAAGCGCTCGTCAAACTCGTCATGTACAACTTTTAGAACTTGACTTGACACCGCTTTCGCATCGGGGACATTTTTCTAAAACAAATCTCGGGTAAACATTAAGAAAGAAAAATTAAAAGAAACCGTACGTTTTCATTTAGCAGTGACGTCACAAGTGCTTCAAGCCTGGCAACATGCTCCTTGACTTGTGTCAACTCATCGAACTGAATGTTTATTATTAAAATTAAAATGCAGCATAATAATCCCTTCCAGGCATGTTCCTGATTACTTACTTTTTTAATGAACTTGGTCTCCAGCTTGCGGAATTGGCGTCGAACGTGCGGGTTCCCCCATCGCTCCCCCAATGAGACGTGATGCCGTCTACTACCGCCGCCCGGTGAACTGGGTCTTTCCTGCTTTGACTTTTGTCGCGAGTGGTGATGTTCCAACACGCTGGGGTGACGGCCAATTGGCTCAATGTGAATTGGCGCCGTCGTGCCCGCGGTTGCCGTTGACTATAAAATTGTTGAAACTGAAACCTCTTGACCAAGTTCAAACCTGCTGGATGAACAATAGTAGACTCAGTATCAAGCGCATTGTGGCATTTTTTTTCTCTCGTCGCGTTTTCCCGTTTTAATCTCGTTTTGTGTTTTGGGCTGGTTTTTAATTTTGGTTTTTGTCAGCACATAATAATGATAATTCTCTGTCGATTGACAATCAAAAAAGTAATTGTAATGAGCAGTCTTTCTCTCCGTCTTCTCTCTCTCTCGCTCTATCTATGTCGGGCCGAGCTGAACTTGAAAAAAAGATTTATAACCAAATAAGATTAGAGTGAGTAGAGATGTTGTAGTTGTAGTAGCGCGCTGCCCGTGTCCCCCTCCTCTCTCATCTCACCCCCACTGCGCTTTCTCACTTATTCCACCTAGTCTAGACTCTAGCTTGCGGTGCAAGGGTGGATGCATGAACTATGCAGGGCCGGGGAGTGAGTGAAGTAGGATTACGCATTGTTATGCTGTTGCTTTAAATACGAGCGCTAAATGCTTGTAATACACTGACTTATAACGTTACATCGTCAATGGTCGGCAATAATCACAATAAACACGATTTGTAGGGTCGTAATGTTTTATGCCACATATTTTTGTTCTGTTTATTGGGGCGAACTAGTTTCTGCGTACTGGCGGTGGCGGTGGTCCCATGTCATATTGGCGCGGGTATATAATTAGCGCCCGTTTCGTTTTTGGAACAGGATCAGGTTCAAGTGGAGCAAAATTAAAATTTTCGTTGACATTTCCGCCGTATTACAAGAAAAAGGCAACAAGTCTAATCGGTCAATGTTATTTAATGTGTTAATAATGCCACTTGCGTGTTGATGGTGTGAATTACCGATTTCGGGAGCAAATAACGGCGTTAACCGCAATTCATCAACACTTGAGTTTTTGAAAGACAGAAAGTGAGAGAAAGATTCAATAACGGTGAGCCATATATACACTCCTTATAACGGCCCTAATTCGATAATTACCATGCAGTTCTTGGCACTCAAGCATATTTATCATTAAACCGGTCGGCCTCAAGTAGTTGTAACATTGATTTATGGCCTTTTACTGGAAACATGGCGATATTATAGATGACCTAATTCCCACGTTAGAGGAACCGGACGCGACGTTTGACTTCATCATCAATGTCATCGTAGTGAGAGCACCTCAACTCAACTCGAACTTTTCATTGCCGATTAGAAATCATTCAGTATCGACCTCTCTTCCTGTCATATCCGTTGCCACAGGAAGATATAAATGTCGATTTCAATCTCATTTTCAAATTCAAATTCTTGTGTTATTTTGGCAACATCCGCACAAGAACCCCAACTATGATGATTCTTATCAAAAATTGACCAGGCGCTTGACTCTTGTTGTTTACGATGGGGGTTGAGTTCAACCGCTGAACTTGTTCCAGCGTTATCACCACACGCCGCCCATATGTTGTAACTAGCAGTTTCCGGCGTAATTTATCGTCGCAATTTGATTGTTACTCGCCACAAGTCTTGTAATTGAATGATTTATTGTTCATACGCGTCGTGTTTGATCGTCGTAATATTGAAGTATTTGTGTTGCCGCACACTTTAGGCTGGTAGACATGCCCAAAGTGACATTTCGGTAGCATGTTGTTGTGGTCTGTGGGGGGTAGGTGTTTGATGATGTCAAGCCCAGTAGTAAGGTACGAAGAGCATTTACTCAAACATTTATACCGTTGTAATGAGCCAGTTTAGCGCTTACGTTAGTGAGTAACGACCGGAACTTACGTCGGCATCACTGGAATCAAGCCGGTGTTTAAACAGATGTGCCCAGACGGTCACCGAGTCTGGTGAGATCAGCTGTTCGCTGGATAAAGACAAAGTACATCACAGAGTTTACGAGCCGTGTAAAGTAGGTACCAACATAACGTTGAGTCGTCGGAGTTTACGGGCGAATTAAAAACTCCAAATCGATCAAGAGTGATCCAATAAAACTTGTAGTACTGTAAAACCCAATGCCATCGTCTGGGTCAACACAAATTAACCCGTAGACCCGACGACCGATCGCAGCACACGTCAATTATATTTACAGAACGAAAAAAGATATAACACTTGTGGGTCAGCAACCAAGCGAGCGATCCTCGACGATGGTCCCACTCGTCAATTATACTCCTTTTTTCTACGTCCATCGCAGTAGCAACATAGACCGGGGTCAAATAAGGAATCAGAGAATTGACTATATCGGAAAGGAGGTCTCGATTTTATTTTTGGCCAAGCACGCAGAAAAAAAGATAAACAGAAGACAAAAAGAATGAGAAATTACTTCCAGACCATTGCAGCCAGCTTTAATAACAATGCTGATTATATTGAGTTTGGTAAATGCACTTGACTTAGATCTGTAACTAAGTATTTTGTTGTTTAGTGTACCTAATGGCGTCGATTCTCGTGCTCGTCCTACTCTTCCTCATTTTTATCTGCATCTACGATTGCCATCTCACGCGTAGTCAAAAACTGGCGCGCCAGCAGAAACAGCGGCCAATTACGCATTTACCGCCGAGGTAACATTGTAATTTTTGTTTCTCTTTCTCCCGACATCTCTAATTAAAGTGCCAATGTTCGCCTATTGACGCATCAAGATCGACTTGGCTTCTGCTGTTTGCCCGATCATATGAATACATGAATGACTGTTTTTGCCCCAGTGATACACTTGACTTCTTCTTTTTATATCTTTTCATTAATGGGCCCACGGTTTATGGACGTCACAAATACCGGAGCTATACGTCGACATAATCCGAACGGCAACTTCAAAGTCTGCATCGTATGTGGCCGATCGCAACCACCGTCTGCACACAACGAACCACCGTTTATATTGACACAAATAATAACAGTAAAAAAGACCAAAAATTGTTATATATTTCTCATTTTATGAATGATTAATACGCCAAGCCAAGACCTCTCTATCTCGGCCGACACCCCGGTTGCAGCCTCGGGAGATCCTCTGTTCTCTTTCTCTTTGAAGAAGTAGAGACAAAAAATATAGAATGCACGGCGATCGCACGACAGAAGCACACATGATAAAAATCAGATATTAAAAAGTAATAACTACTGAATGACTCGAAGTAAAGGGCGAAAATCGGCGGCAACACATTGAAGGCAAAGAATGATGGAAAGCCATGATCCAGCCGAGGCTGAGCTCGACTCTTTGTTGAAAGAGGATATTCGCACGTCAAAGGAGGTGCTCGATGAGGAGATGCATCGTCACATCAAAAGTCGAACAGGTTTTTTACTTATTAATTGTGAATTCGAGTGATTAGAGCCACTGAATAAGGCAACATCTTCCGCACATATGGATCGGCCCTCTACTCGGCCGCCTCAATGGCCAACTCGCGCATATTTAAAATTGTCCTGAGGTTAGTGTCGATCAAACACATCATTGAAGTCAGCGTCACTGTCACTCAGCGCGATTGGGGTGCTGTTGGGCAGTTCAATTTTGTTTTGTGCAATCAAATCCGCCAGTGTCTATGTCAAACAACGAGGCATGGTGAGAATACGCAAATGTAAAATGTATGAGGATGACGATGAGCTGGACGAGAGCACGGGCCAGGCGTTGATTGACTTGTGGTACTCGACGACATTTGGCGAGCATGAATTGTTCAACGCCAACAAACGACGGCTCAGGTGAATAAAGACGCAAATTGCAGTTGAAATATAACACGTTCAGTCATGGAATCAAACGGTACAGTACGCGACGCTGTTCAAAGAAAAAATGTGATCGTTTCCGTATTCCACCACCACGCCCAACACCAATCAATCACCGTGCGAATTCAGTCACCGCCGACACACTGGTCCAGTTCAATGACGAGTTTGAGCGGAACATTGTGACGAGAGCGATGAAAGCGCCAACACAGCCGCCGCCACCACCACCGAGGCGGAACACGGTATCGACGTATGTTTTCGCTGCTGGTATTAAGCAACAGCGAATAACGACCGAACCTATCCATACAGTTAAACGCAGCGTTAGACGTCACGGAACATTGTCATATATGAAAATTTAATCGACACTTCTGCACATTTTGTAAAGATGACGGTAATACTGTATTACTAAAACATGAAGAATAATTTCGGATTCATTTTGACTGATATGGATTTACTATTGGTTTTCAATACATCACTCACCAATTCATAAATAGCGTTTTTTATTCAATAAGAATTCACCACCCTAACTTGATGTTGCACTTGATCATCGTCTATCTAATGAGCTACGTTTTCAAAACCGAACGACGTAGAATTCTCTACAAACGTTCACTTGAACAAACAGAACAAAACATAAATTATGTCACGAGCGACACATAAAAAATATTTGTTTAAACTTCACGTCTTTGTGGCTGTCAGCTATTTTTCGTATCGATTAGAATCAGTCTAAAATGCTGCCAAATAAACTCAAATTGTGCCTCGATCGCGGAGAAATTCCTGTCATTTTAAACAGAGAAGAACTCCCACGTTATGAGTACCGATTTTTGGCAGTTGATCAAGACGACTTTCAATCGTGAGTTAACCTTATAATTTACATATTTTTCATTCATATGAATAGTTTCAAGGGCTTGATGGCAAAAATAAAATCCGTGCTACCATTTGTCGAGCCAAATAAGCATCGTATGATGTGGAAGCATGAGGATGTGTTTGTCACCTTCACGACGACAAACGAGTTGGACATTGCCCTGAACATGAACAAGTCGAAGGGCATTTTCACTGTTTGGATTGAGGCGAAGGTTTTCCGTGGCAAACCGAAACGTAACAACAAGTTCAACAATAGACGCCGCGTGAAACGCTCTCCTAGTTATGAGGAAGTTGAGGGAAAGGAAGAAAAAACTTCATAGAAGACTGTAGACTCGCTTTATTTGAATAAACGCATTTATCACAATGATGCCAATTTGGCATTACTGTTTCTGGTTGGGTAGTTGGTTGGTTTTTGCACCGTCGTTTTTATAGTGGGCTCGGATTTGTTTTGCATGGCTGAAACCTTCTTTCTCCTTCAGTTTTCTTGACGTTGTTTTGCAACGACAATGTTTTTAGAGTTCTTGCCTCAATTGTTTTTCTTCTCCCTTTACTTCTTCGTTGTAGATTTCAGACGCCTTGACATAAACCTCACGGTCATCTTGTTTAATTTGTTCCCACTCATCGTAAATGTCGGCAATGTCTGAAAGTTATAAAGACTGTTACACAGGCTAGACTTATATCGACTTACCGAGTTGTGTACGTTTGTACTTGGCGTTAAACATTTTCTGCTTGACCGTTACAAACACGCCACGCGGTGTCATCTCTTCGCTACTTTCATCCGGTTCACCAAGGTAGCTTATGATCTCGTCCAATGGAGTGTTTAACTTCGTTACGACGGTTGGATCGGTTTGCGTTTCAACAGAGACAAGTGTGTTTGACGGTGCATCATCAACAGCAGTTTCTTCAGCAACTAGTTCCTCCACAACTAGCTCATCATTTGTTTCCTCAGTCTTAGAACCGATAAAAAATCCGTCGTCGTCTTCGGTCATTTCGACTTTAACAGCTTCGGAAACATCTTCCCCCTCAGCGACACTTCTTGGCATTATAGTCACCGATTCTTTGACCTTTGAAGTCGCGAGAACAGTCACATTTCCCTTTTCACTGGCGTTTTTGAGGACGCGTTTGGGCCCGGCTTGGCCAATTCTGCGCCGTTTTTCTGGTCTGAGACCACTTTTTTCAAGGAAAGCTTCTTTCCAGTTGTTTACAGTTTGCGGCCGCAATGGACAGTGATCTGACGGATTTTTAGACTTTCTCCACCAATTGTAGTAGTTGTAATGCGCGTATGCAGCCGGGAATAGCTCGCGATACATCATCTTTATTGATTCGGCTGCCGTTATTTTCATATTAGCAAACTAAAAAAGACATTGAGAAAACGAACAAGCTGTTCATTAAGGTCCTACATTTTTTGTGACCATTTCGCGTGCTTTATCATCGAAGTCGTATACACTGTCCGGGCATAACCAAGGGCCATCCAACTGTCGGCGGACTTCAGGATCATTCTGTTCGCTTATTAATCTCTGTCGCATATTCGCCAATCACAATGTAATAATTGATTTTCCTTCTCGCGTCTACTACAAGTGAAGGCGAGTGACTCACCGTGAGTCACATTTGAAACAATTCCGTCCAATCAAATGAGCAGAATAATTCGGTAGAGAGGCCGTCGCCCATCACAGCGAAAAAAGTATGTGGTGTTGGTAATGTTGGTGCTAACAGCTGTCATCGAAATAAAATAAAATCAAAATAAAGTTTCAGAAATTCTAAAAAGACTTTAACTTCAGATAAAGATGAGCACAATAATTTTATCAAATTAATAAACTGATTATCTGGTCAGGCATTCTGACATTTGAAAGCCAATTCTAACCGATCTAGGTTTCGTGGACATATCTTGGCTGTCCAACAATTTGGACGAAAGCAGTCAGAATTAAGAATTTGCACTTTACAGAAGGAGCTAAAACATTAGCAAGGGCTATGCAGGGATAAAGTAAATATTTGGTGTTACAATAAAATGGTGCACATGGAGCTTTTCTTGCCACATATCATCATGGACCGCTTTGAAAAGATCCGTGAACTAGGCGATGGTGAATTCAGCACAACCTATTTGGTGAAGAGAAAATCCGATGGCGTGAAGTTTGTCATCAAGCAGTTCGACATCGGTGACTATGACGATCACGAAATTACTGTAGCCAGTCAAGAGGCTGAAACTATGAAAAATATGGTTCATCAGAATATTGTCAAGTTCGAAGAATCGTGGCAAGAAGACAACTGCTTTTGTATTCTGATGGAGTTTTGTGACAATGGCGATTTGGATTCGTGCATCAGAGACGCAGGTAGCTGTCATTTTAGCGAGTCAAAGGTTGTCAACTGGCTTGCACAAATATGCCAAGCGTTGAAACATTGTCATGACCGTAAAGTGATGCATCGCGATATCAAGGTTAGCTTTAATTTTATTTTTTAAGCCTTTACGTGTTTTCATTCAACGATATATTTCCTCCAGGCCGCGAATGTTTTCATGAAACGGAACAAGAAGCATGTAAAACTTGGCGACTTTGGTGTCTCGCGTCTGCTGATGGTTGATTCGAGCGGTTTATACCCCAAAATTGTTCCAGCAAATACCAAGCGAATTGGGACAATCACTCATATGGCACCTGAGCTGTTTTCTGGCGAATACACCCAAGCAGCTGACATTTGGAGTCTGGGTGTGGTCATTTATCATCTACTCAACTTGGAGCTTCCATTTGACGGCGATGAAGACAATATAAAAATTGCAAACTACCCACCGATTAAAGTTGACGGAAATTATTCAAAACAACTGAAAGAACTGGTTGGTTTATGCCTTTTAGTTGATCCCGCTGATCGGCCAGATATCGATTGTGTGATTGAAATTGTAGAAGAACTTCGGTTTTCAAACATGCCAACCCACAAAACCACTCATAAAACAACGGGATCAACATCAAGCGGATACTCATCAAACAGGTCGTTCCGACCAAGTTTCAACTCGTCCCAGCAGTCGTACCGCACTGAAACGAACACAGTGATTGATCCAAATAGACGCCGTGCTACACCTAGACCAAAGTTCAACTCACGGGAAATCAACGGCCAGATAGTTTCCATTAACTCTTACAAGGATGACAAGGGAGAACAACGCACACAATTACCCTTAGGAGTGGAAGTTATGAGTAAAGGCGTCGTTGGCTGCATGTCCGTTTTAGTACCAGAGAAGACATTGATAAAAAATGGCGTAGAAAAAAACGATATATACTCAACTGCTCATGACAATCAAACAAAGTGCATGATTGAGGTACAATAATTTCATGTTCTAATTAGTAACGTTAGTACTAACAACCTTTTTCCAGGTTTATGAAGGATGTGGTCATATGGTCGAAGATAACAAAAAAATTGGCGAATTTGAATTGTCTGGCTTTCCTGAAAAACCAGCCGGAGAGGTCAAAATTCAAGTTCAATTCACAATTGACAGACACGGCGTGTTGAACGTAGAAGCCTGGGATGCAGACAATGTTG
Source organism: Oikopleura longicauda (assembly GCA_004367895.1). NCBI lineage: Eukaryota > Metazoa > Chordata > Appendicularia > Copelata > Oikopleuridae > Oikopleura > Oikopleura longicauda. The sequence goes on along the minus strand of SCLD01092382.1, from coordinate 2,981 downwards.
AGAATAGAAATAACAAAAAGCTTGACCTCGAGAATTTCGAATTTCCAACGGTTAGACCGCGCAAGCACTGAATTTGGATTGTAAGATAAAACGTGTATCAACCGACACATTTTTCTGATGAGCGAAGAAAACAAATCTGATCTATCTGTTCGTTTATATCCTAATAGTTTTCAATGTTAGTGACACTGTTCATCAATGCTGTGCCTCTAAATGACCTTAGAAAGACGTCTTTCAATCGTATGCCAAAGGCTGAAACAGCTCAAAATCAATAGAATAAATCGAGACCACCCCCAATTGTGACATTGCTACTGACAGGCGCAAAAAAACTTAGATGGGTCACATGTCAAATCGAATTGCGATCACGCTACGGGCCACTTTATACTATGGAGTCATTTTTGGTGTTGCACTGCCTTCTTTTCACGCTAATTTTCACGTTTTGCACGAAAACCAAAGCAAAAAAAGAAACAAACAAGGAGAAAAGCAATTAGACCACTGTACTGTAATGAGCGCCTTCTGAAACTGAGTTCGGATCACTCTTTACAACACTTTTGAGTCTTCAATCTGAATGAAGCTTTGAGAGTAATTTGGCGCAATTTAAAAAATTAAACTCGGCGAAATCAGAATTGAGGGGAACAATGAGAAGTCTACTCCTATTTCGGATACTGTTGGCGAGTACACCAGGTAATTGGAAATCAACGGGGCAAGACCAAGGTCATCAACAAAGGGGCTTCAGAGAACAAGAATCAATTATCGTCCTACTCAATCTTTGCCAAGATCAAGGCCAATTTGCCAAAATCGGATCAGCAACAGCAGGACACGGCAATGCCCGTAGTGGCGCTGAAACAGGCATCAAACGACTGTTTTAAAGTTAACTTGGACAATTGCAATTGCGTTGACTTCAATGTCGCCTGTGATCGACCAAGCAACCTGCGCAATTTGTTTGAGAAAGTCGCCAGTGACAATATTAAATCACTAAAAAAGAGTCTAAACTACTAAACTACTTTACGTATCTTCACCCTTTTTACTGACCATATTTTCTGACTCATCTTGACAGCCGTCAACAATGCCAATGCAGCTGTTTTTCGTCAACCGGGACTGTTGAACGATGATGCCATACAGAGACGGGCCGAGTTGACGAGTAAGTTAAATTAATGGTCTGTTGTAAGTTATTACGTTTAACAGATTTGACTCTGGTGGCATCGGGAATCACCGCCATCCAGCTAAGTTCGGATAATCTTCCACGTTTGACGCGTTTGAATCTGGACGACAACTTGATCACTGAGATTGGGCCTGATTCTTTGCAACTGGAGAGCTTGGTCGAGTTGTCGCTTCGCAACAATAGAATTACGGTGTTGAGTGACGACTCACTCCGACTGCTGAAGGTAAAAATTTTAAAGCATTGTAACAATAGTCGAATACTTTTTGAAAAGAAACTGGAACGAATTGACTTGGCACAAAATCGTCTGTTCTGGATTTCGCCCCAGGTCTTCTGGGGTACTAAATCACTGACTGTGGTTAACCTGGCGTCAACTGAACTCGAATATTTGACATTCGAACACTTGAAACCAATTGACGATTTGCTGATGAGCCTGAACCTGACCGATATGGTCAAACTACGAATGGATCCGGCAACTACATTAGTCAAGTGTCAGCAATTACGAACACTTGACGTGAGCGGTTCGGTGAATATTGACAAGCAGTTCCCCTTTTTGGAGAAGTTGACTGAGCTACGGTTGAATGGGATCAAACTAACCCAGGTCGACATGCTGAAATTTGCCCCGAATTTGAAGCGTCTTTCGCTTGACGACAATTCCCTTGGCGATCTTGATCTCAGGTGTGTCTTTTAAATGAAAAAAATAATTCCGTAATTTATTTTTAAGTCAACTGCCCGACTATCCTCTTCTCGAAACACTTTCTTTGCGGAATTCGCAGATTGCATCCCTGGTGTCAAACAATGTCACGTGGGGTTTCAGTTCGCCTAACTTACGCAGCATTGACTTGTCAAACAATCGCCTAAAGACAATTCGGCCAAAGTTGTCCAATTTAAATGTTACATTTGATTTGGATGGGAATAATCTGACATGCTCGTGTTTTCTCAATTGGCTCAAAAAAGTTTCATCCGGATCGTGCTTTAATCCTGAAACAGGTTTTAGTTGTTTTTGACACTTATTGTGTACTGAAAGTAAAACAAGGTAAAACCGTCAAGCTGCCGTTTACCTCGATATTGTCATGTCCCGCACCCGACCTTAACTTTCCGGCGATGCCCGAACGACGCGTTCGAATCGGTGAGCAAATCAATGTGACATGCACCAGTAGTGGCTTGGTGCGTTTCAAATCGTGGAGCTGGGTGGCGCCAAGTGGCGTGGATACGCGCGGCGTGAGTGATTGGTTCGTGTTCAATGCGACGCGTGAGAACATTGGTGAAAATTTCATCACATGCATGTCAAATGGACCGGGTGGCAAAGCGCAAGAAGTGTCAAGCGTTTTCGTTGCCGACGACTACTGGACCAATATTTTTTATAGTTCGCTTAGTGGTGTTCGTTTTTGATCGTTTAAGATGATTGAATTTTAAAAATCAAAAAAAGTTTTTAATCGCTCAAAAATGGACACCTAGATATTAGTTAATCAGTATCTGCTGCTTCGTTACCGCCGTCATCGTCGTCTCAGTGATTCTGATTGTCAGGGTTTCTGCATTGCGCAAGAAAAAAGCGCGCCTTATCAGACATAATACGGAAGCAGTTTCGTATGATGTTGCACGAGGACGACCGTTGCCACGGTCAAAAAAGTCAAAGATAACACTTTTGCATCGACAGCATGCCCTTCCGCGTAGTAGTAGATAGTTCTGAGCACACCTTAGTTTGCGCGGAAACATACTCAATTAGTAGTAGCAACTATCCATGTGTCTAACATATTGCAAGCATGAAACCACTAATCATAGTCTGGGTGAAGTTCATTCCAAAACCACGCGCAAACAAGGATGA